>CAXKVI010000005.1:40649447-40945924 GCA_964058755.1 Campiglossa producta
ATAGACCCAATATTTTTAACTCAGTTTTGAGTAAATGATAAATTAATAACGCTAAATATTTTAAATTTTTATTAAAATAAAAAATGAAAAGTTGGAATTAAAAATCGCGCGATTTTTTATTCCAAATTTTCGCTTGCGGCACTTTTTTTAATAGACCCAGTATTTTTAACTCAGTTTTGAGTAAATGTTAGATTAAAAGCGCCGCAGGCGAAAATTTGGAATTTAAAATCGCGCGATTTTTAATTCCAAATTTTAATTTTTTATTTTAATAAAAATTTAAAGTATTTAGCCTTATTAATCTAACATTTACTCAAAACTGAGTTAAAAATACTGGGTCTATTAAAAAAAGACCCGCAGGCGAAAATTTGGAATAAAAAATCGCGCGATTTTTAATTCCTAATTTTCATTTTTTATTTAATAAAAATTTAAAATATTTAGCGTTATTAATTTATCATTTACTCAAAACTGAGTTAAAAATACTGGTCTATTAAAAAAAGCGAATCGCGCGATTTTTAATTCCAAATTTTTATTTTTTATAATTATTATTGTTAAAATAAAATACTAAAAATAATAACTCAGTTTTGAGTAAATGATAAATTAATAACGCTAAATATTTTAAATTTTTATTAAAATAAAAATGAAAATTTGGAAATTTTTAATTCCAAATTTTCGCCTGTGGCGCTTTTTTTTAATAAACCCAGTATTTTTTATTAAAATAAAAATTAAAATTTTTTAATAGAACCAGTATTTTTAACTAAGTTTTGAGTAAAGTTAGCTTAATAAGACGTAAGTATTTTAAATTTTTATTAAAATAAAAAATGAAAATTTGGAATTCAAAATCGCGCGCTTTTAATTCCAAATTTTCGCCTGCGGCCCTTTTTTTTAATAAACCCAGTATTTTTATTAAAATAAAAAATTTAAATTTTTTAATAGACCCAGTATTTTTAACTAAGTTTTGAGTAAAGTTAGATTAATAAGGCTAAATATTTTAAATTTTTATTAAAATAAAAAATGAAAATTTGGAATTAAAAATCGCGCGATTTTCAATTCCAAATTTTCGACTGCGGCGCTTTTTTTAATAAACCCAGTATTTTTATTAAAATAAAAAATTAAAATTTTTTAATAGACCCAGTATTTTTAACTAAGTTTTGAGTAAAGTTAGCTTAATAAGACGTAAGTATTTTAAATTTTTATTAAAATAAAAAATGAAAATTTGGAAAATTTTAATTCCAAATTTTCGCCTGCGGCGCTTTTTTTTTAATAAACCCAGTATTTTTATTAAAATAAATAAATCGCGCGATTTTTAATTCCAAATTTTCATTTTTTATTTTAATAAAAATTTTAAGTATTTAGCCTTATTAATCTAACATTTACTCAAAACTGAGTTAAAAATACTGGCGAAAATTTGGAATTAAAAGCGCGCGATTTTGAATTCCAAATGTTCATTTTTTATTTTAATAAAAATTTAAAATACTTACGTCTTATTAAGCTATCTTTACTCAAAACTTAGTTAAAAATACTGGTTCTATTATTGGTTATTTCACTGCCCCCTGAATTACTATTAATAAAAAATATATTAGTAGTAAGAATGGAATATATCCCGTTATGATGTTGTACGATTTATTTGAATTATGACTAGTATATAAGAGATGAAATGTGAAAATACCATTTAGACTTTTGCTGGCCAATTGACTTTTGCTGGACTTCTTCGGTTAACTTCAAGTGGCTGCCGCAGAGGCAAACTTAGGCCAGTTTTGATAGGCCCGTTGTGATACCACCAACACGAGGAAAGTCTGTCCCGGGACCGGCCATATGGAAAATCCCTGAGTTGTTGGGATTTTCCACATAGCAGAATCCCGGGACTGACACTCCTAAACCGACACCGTTACTCCTCCTCGAACCACTTAGATGACTTTATGAAGGCCATCAAGTCCTTTATGTCCAGTTCCGCGATCTGGCTTAGGCTATCCAGGAAGGGAACTCCCAAAAAGTGCCTTCTCGCGCCGCTTAAAGCCGGGCAGTTGCAGATGAGGTGCTTCGCCGTTTCCTCTTCCTCATCATCTTTGCAGCTCCTACAGCATCGTCGGTAGGGCACACCTAGCCTTTCTGCGTGCCTACCAATAAGGCAGTGCCCAGTTAGAACAACTATTAATATGGAGATTTCTCTTCTTCTTAGGGCGTGAATGTCTTTTATGATCCCATTTTGGGCATGTTTGTTTGGATGTCCGGCACCCTGGGGATTGTTGCCACCTTTCGTTGGCTTGACGGAGTGTGTACTCCTTCAGCATTAGCTTGCATGTGGCAAACGGCATACCTAAGCGCTCTTTATTCCGTGACCCTGCCTGGCAAGTTCGTCTGCCTTACAGTTTCCCTCAATGCCCATGTGTCCCGGGACCCATGTGAGGTTCACGCGGTTCTGTTGGGCCATCTCTTGAAGAGATCGACGACAGCTGAGCGTCAGTTCAGAGTTGAACGAATAAGAGCCAAGAGCTTTGATGGCCGCTTGGCTGTCGCTGAAAATAACAATGAGAAAACTGTAAGATCCTATAATACTGGATTGTCCAGTTGTGCTTGCGCCCCAGCCAGACGTTTCCCTTAGGCGCAGAGCCGCTGCTGCCTGGTACGCTTCCGGATCGAGTGGCAGAATGCCTAGAATGGCCTGAAGAGCTTGTTGGGCGTTGTTCTTAGCGCGCCGCTTTACTCGCCAGATCTATGGACTTTGCCTAACAGATTCAGGTTTGTGGCCTTGCTCAGTGACCTCCCTACGGGTTTTAGTGATGAGCTTCCCCATTGGACGTGATGAGCATTAGTGTCCGCTCCTATAATAATATGACCCGTACAAAAATTTGACAAAAATTTGAGATCTCTCACCTCCCTTTGTGGTGGAGGTTCTTCGGCGTCGTACGGCGTATAGACCGACGCCATCGTCACTCTGGGGCTACCGACTGTTAAACTGGCAGCGGTAATGTAACCATTGGTATAGTTAGGTAGAAGAAAGGTGTTGAAGTCAGACTTAACCAATATACAGGTTCTGACTTTGCCCTTCTCGCTGGCTCGAATGAGCTTCAAACCCTTAGTCCCCAATCCGCAGATCGTCGAGCTGTTGACCCAGGGTTCTTGGATGAGGACCACATCCACGTCGCCTTTAGAAAGACGACTACTTAAAGCAGCCGATGCTACTTTAGATTTGTGCAGGTTTATCTGAAGCACCATCAACATGAGAGCGATCAGACTTCCCTGCCGTCCCCATATCGTCCGAAGGCTGTCTCTCAACGACGATTTCCGAGCAACTGCGCTATTTGGCGTAGCGGGAGCCCTGCTGTCTTAAGCTTCAGGGAAATTGAGCTCAGGATGGGCTGGTACCACCGTGACGTCGAGGCCTTCCCCGTCCAGCAGGCTGTCTCCCATTTCCGAGTTGGCGGATAACATGCTTTCCTCGTCGGACTCCTCGGTTTCCTCTTGTGAAACTTCGATTTTCGGGTCTCCCGGAGCAGCCGTACTTCTTACTCGGCCCCTTTTTTGCATCGATACGCATTCGATTTTCACACTTCTTGGAAAAAGCTTCAGGATCATTCATTTTGACGCCCAACGTGATATTTGAACCAGAATTTTTGATAACGATCGCCGAACAGCATTGTGCCTACAGTCAGCTGGATTCCGCATATGCCACCACTAGTACTGGGTATCAATATTATACTTTGCCTCATAATATTAAATTACAGCACTAGGATTGTTTTGGATTTGCGTACACCAAGTGCCAAGTCGCTAATCATTATCATACCATTCGTTTTATGTTTCTTTAGTTCCAGACGAATAACCTAGATAGCCTTCCGTCGTCCACCCAACTGTCAGAAATCAATAATACAATGTCTGCAAAGTAGCTAAAGCAACCACGTGCTAACATCAAGAAAAACATCAAGAGGATTAAAAATATGTTGTTGTTGTTGTTGTTGTTGTTGTTGTTGTTAACAATGAGGATTAAAAATATCATTGAAGCTAGCTTGCGAACCGGTGGAAAGGTACTTTCACAGGCCGAATACAAGTGCCGCCTGGGTATCCTGGAATCATATTTTAAGCAAGTCCTGTCAATTGAGACAGACATCGAAAGTTTGGAAAGTGTAGATGCAGGACCCGCCGACTTAGAGGAGCTCTATATAACTACTAAATTAACAATTCAATCGCAATGAAAGGAAGACAACAATGTCTCGTTAATGGATACAACGTGCGTAATGCAGCAATCCTCAAAACTGCCAAAACTTGTTGTTATTGTTAACAATGCATTGTCCTGTCTAGAGTGTATGATCATTCCGAAGATCTTCATCAAGCTCTTCTAACGGGAGTCCAAGGATACGCGCAGTTTCAACATGGTTGGACCAAAGGGTCAGAAGGGTTAGAAGAGTAGGTTTAATTGGACAATTGAAGAAATGTACGGTATCATAGGGGGTCCTACCACATGCAGGGCATGTGTTTGAAATTGTATCATTCAGTCTGGATAAGTAAGAGTTTAACCTCACACTGTACGCAGACCTAAGCTGTGCCATGGTGAATCTTGTCTCCCTTGGTAAGGTGCGTTCTTCTTCAGGTGGAAGACTGTTTAGAACGGGATTCACAGGTAGAGATCTGACAAAAGTATCAACTGACTCGCTGTGGATGTCGGTTAAAGCCTGCTTATGATTCCGCAGATCAAACGGCAAGGTAATCTGATGCCGGATCTCATCATAAAGCTTACGGAGATGACTCCTTATGTCTCTCGGGGGCGGATCTGTGTCCAAAAGATGACGGTTTGAATGTGCTGGCTTGTGGCAGTTCAGAAGGAATTGCCTGATAAGCATTTCCGCGTGCTCTCTTACATTGAGCAGTTTTGCCTCTTGATGGAGGGGAGACTCGGGAGACAAGAGGAGACATCCCGTAGCAGTTCTGATAGCGGTATTTTGGCAGACTTGTAACTTCGTCCAGTTGGTGTTATGCACGTTAAGCGACCATATGGGTCGGCATAGTCAAAGACTGGTCGGCCAATGTCCTTATATGTAGTCAGCAACGTTTCTTTGTCTTTTCCCCAAGTACTGCCGGCAAGTGAATTGAGGATCTTTTTGCGACCTCGTACCTTTGAGACCATTGCAGACACATGACCAGCAAATGAGAAAGTATTATCCAGTGTCACCCCCAGTAACTTTGGGTGGCTCACAGTTGGTTGCTTAGTCCAATCAACGTAAATGTCTAATGTTTCTCACCTGGTGCGTCCATGTCGTGAAAAGAGTTCATCAGTATAGGGGCCCTTCCCCGTCGCCATTATTGTACAGTCGTCGGCATATGAAACGACGGTGACGCCCTCTGGTTGTGGGGGTATCCTCGATAGATAGAAGTTAAACAGTGTCGGGGATCGGACACCACCCTGTGGCACTCCCTGTGTAATACGTCTAGGTTTTGATGTAGCGTTTCTAAAGTTGACCGACGCCTGCCGTCCATTCAGATAATTAGCGGTCCATCTCTTTAACCCATCAGTGATCTGTGTTTCAAGAAGATCTTGTATGAGCGTGGCGTGATTGACTGTATCAAAAGCTTTTGACAAGACTAGTGCCACTAACACGGCCCTGTGATTTGGTTGGTTTTGATTTAGGCCGCTATTTATCTGCGTTGTAATGGCATTGAGTGCGGTGGTGGTGCTATGTAGCTTACGGAAGCCATGTTGATGACTAGCCAGGTGCAGATTTGCAGTATAATACGGGAGCAAAATGGACTCTAGCGTCTTCACTACCGGCGACAAAAGTGATATAGGGCGATATGAATCGCCTATGTTTGCCGGATTTCTAGGTTTTAATAGGGGAACCACTTTCGCCTTTTTCCATATTTCAGGAATGACGAAAGTGTTCAGTGAAAGACTGAATAGAGCCGCTAAGTATTTGTGTCCCTCCTGACCTAGATGTTTTAGCATCTTCATGGCAATGCCGTCGGGGCCGATGGAGTTTGAGGGCTTAGCCTGTCTGTTGGCTTCCTTGACCTCCGAGGCAGTGATGACAATGGGCGTGTTTTATTTTTGGCATTTACGCGCCTGTCGCATAGTCCCACGTTTAGCTCTATCGGGCGGGGAATGTAGTACAAATTGTCTACAGTAGGAGTTCGCACATCCCTAGGGTCCTTCCTCACCCTGTCGCCGAAAGTAATATACACTTTATCCTTGTGTTTCGTTGGATTGGATAGAGCTTGAACCGTAGTCCATAGTTTGCTAACACCATCGGAGAGGTTGCATTGCTCTATGTGTTGTTTGGCCAGTTTGTGTTTATCGACCAACTTACGAATTTCCGCGTTAAGATCCCTTATGCGAGGGTCTGCGGGATTGAGACTTCGCACTTCATCTCTTTCTCTAGCCATGGCCGCTGCCTCCGCGGGGAAATTTGGTCTTATTTGGGATATTCGACCCGCAGGAATGGAGCGTTTAGAGGCCAAGACAATGACTTTGCGGAAGTCTCGTTCGCCTTTGCGTACGTCCGTAGGAATGGGTAGAGCAGCCAAGGATTCGTCCGTATATTTCTCAAAACTGTCCCAATCCGCCTTGGTGAAGTTAATGTATGTACCATGCTCAGACTATGTCTCAAAACTGTCCCAATCCGCCTTGGTGAAGTTAATGATGTACCATGCTCAGGTGTAATAAAGTACGTCGGTCGTTCGTGGTAATGGCTATTGGGAGATGGTCAGACGCCAACGTGAGTATGGGTCGCCATTTTGTGTTGTTCAGTAGTCCTGCGCTTACGATCAGGGCTGGAAACCACTCCACAAATCGCTGTGGTTCGGTTCAGTGGTTCGAACCACTTCCCGAAAATCTGTGTGGTTCGGTTCAGTGGTTCGAACCACCTTGAAAAAACTTGAACTGGTTCGTTATAGCAAACCAGCCAAAAACTTAAAAAAAAATTTCAAAAATTAAAAAAAAAACATGTATACATTCATATCGTCGGCTAAGAGTGTAAACCCGCCAACGACCTAAAAAATATTTTTCAGTAGAGGCAAAAAACCAAATTTAACTTGAACTTTAAGGTTACTTTAAGGTTATGGTTTGAGGGCCATGATTGCCTTGAAATATCAAAAATTAAATCATATTCGCTGGCTATTACCTTGACTTAGACCCAGAAAGTAATACTCTAGAATAGAACAGTAACCGGGCGACGGAAGCTCTATATGTTGGATTTAGCAGCTTTTCTCATAAAATTTTTTGATATTTGTATACATATTTTGATGCGTTTCTTTCGTTTGCCAAATGCAGAATCGAAAGCTTCGAACCGCATCAAAAAGTCGATTTGGCTAAAAACGGGATTTGACAGGTTTACACTCTTAGCCGACGATATATAAAAGCCTACTAAAATAAAAATTGTTTGGAAATGTCAAAAACAAAACGCTTTGTTATTGAGATCAAATTCATTTATAGATAATATTTATTAATATATCGGGAAAAAGTTATAATAGCAATACACTACTGAAAATTATTATTATGTAAAGAAACATACTTATTCCCCGCCAGCAAAATTTCCGTAAACGCATCTGGAAATGAAAAAAAATCTGGTAAAAACTGTATATTTTTCCGTTTTCATGCTTCATTTAAAGAACTTTTCCCGATCCTTTTTCCTACTAAAGTGTGCGAACGAAACGTATGTCTGTAAAAGTACAAAAAACTTTCCTAAAACCGACGTATTCTATCATGAATTTTTGTGTTTTTTCACGTTTTCTGATACGATATTTTGGGATAATATTTTTATGTTTTTGGGATCACTGTTTTTGTCAGTATAGTTTCCGGACCGTTTTCGGATACGAAAAATTGAGAAAGAACGAACCAACAGAAAATCTGTCCAGAAGTATAGTTTCCGGACCGTTTTCGGATACGGAAAATTGTGAAAAAATTAAACAACAGTAAATCCAGCCCAGCAGTATAATTTCCGACCCGTTTTCGGATACGAAAAGCGATGGAAAAATATACGATCGTTGAAACGCACGTTGCTCTGCTGGCTGGTTATAGACGAAGACGTGTTAGAAGACATAATTTTGATCAAAAATACATCATTTGGTTATTTAGTATTTAAGTTTATCAAAAGAGTCCTATAAAATAAATTTTAAAGTTGAAAATGCTCTTTCTACCGACACTTGTGTCACAGAAACAGCAAGTACAATCTCAGCAATTATTTTTAATTCTTTCTCTGAATATGTTTCCCAGAATTTTAAAACGTCTGAGTCTGGAGAAAGGCGTTTTATATTATTGAAGCAATTAATGACGTCCACTAAAGTTTTCCTATTTGGTAAAGTAAGATGATTTTTCATACATTATTTATTTTGCATCTTTTCACGAATGAAACATTATCTTTTCTTTTTCCTTGAATAATTAAAGTTGCTGGCAACGCCATGGACTTTCAGTTTTGTATGTTTTGTTTTGTTTACGATAAAACCAAAGTAGATAAAGGAAGTTGGATGCATGACGAAAGGAAATACTCTTTTCATCTTTACGCTGTCAAATGGCAGGAATTGAACGCATTTTGACAACAGCGTAAAAATGAATAAGGTGTTTTTCTTGCGTATGCTTCTACCTTTCAACCTTCTAAACTTGAATCATAATCGAAATACCAGTGAGTGCCATTTTTAGGAAAATTTATGTTTTAGGCATATAAGTTGAAACTCCTTAAAATTTATTCCATTTTTGCTCCGAACCGAATCATTTTTTTGGCGGTTTTCGGTTCGGCTCATACATCTCCAAAAAAAAAAAATGGTTCCGTTCGTGGTTCGGTTCAAAGACGAAAAAATGGCTGTGGTTCAGTTCAAAAACCGGTTCGGTACTGAACCGGTTGCCAGTCCTGCTTACCATAGAAATATCTGGCGAACTATAGCAATTACCCGAAACTCTTGTTGGGGCGTCAACGAATATCAAAATTTTTTGTCTCTTTTAAGCAGATAATTGATCGTGAGTATAGCCTGTTCAAGAAATTCCATCCAAGGTCAAGCGTTGGAAACTGTAGATGCATTTCAGGGAACAAATGAAAACTATCCCAAGGCATTAGATAGACTCAAAGCTCGCTATGACAACAAAACACTAATTTTTTTGGAAAACATTTCATCGTTATTCGATCCACCAGCTGTTGTAACCAAACCAAATGGTATTCAGCTTAGAAGTCTTGTCGACAAGGCTTCAGCAATCTACGGATCTGTATTGTCGCTCGGTAGAGACAGGCAAGTTTCACAAGCTATGTTAATGTATTTAGTTTTGCAGAAATCTTACGAACAAACCAACAAAAATGGAAGGAATCGCTTGACTTCACAACGCTATTAACATGGGAGGATTGCGCTAAAGTATTGGAGAGACACTGTCAGTACTTGGAATCTACTGACAGCGCTCGCACTAGTAACCCTGTCAACACTAAATCGTCAACCATTAAACCAAAGGGCCAACAACGAGGGTATACCTTTTCATGCTCAAACCCACCATGTCCAATCTGCTCCAGTACTGGCCAAAGAATTTTGAATTGCGATCGCTTCAGAGCAGTCTGCATTGCGTAACGCTTGGAAAATGCAAAGAGGTCTGCATTGTGCATAAACTGCCTTTCAAGGGGCCATCAAACATTGTCCATCACCATATCGGTGCAAGGTTTGCCAGAAGCACCACCACACTCTACTTCATCGTACATCAGCACCCAACCAACCAGCCGTAAACTCGGCATCGACAACAAGCTGCAGTACATACGCATTTAAACAATTCATCCTGTGACAACATTATTTTGGCAACAGCTAGAGTTTTGGTTCATGATTATTCTGGGAACTACAACATGGGTAAGGCATTGCTGGACCCCTGGTTGGTTGCCGTGCTGCTGGGTCAGAAGGACCAAGTCCAAGTAGCGCGCTGGGCGCCATTTTGATGCACTAACTGTGAAACCAATTACTCCTTATTGTCTATGGACTGGATGGATACTGGTCAAACCATTTGGTGAGACTTATGAATTTGCTTATGTCAACTACGGAGCACTTAGACACGTCCTTCAGGTCGGTTAGAACGTCTTAGAATGTCTTATATTGGCCAGGGCAGGGCACTCGCAGAGGAAGTGAGTAACAGTTTCTTTGCAGCCATCTAAGCCGCAACTTCTACACACCTCGTTGAATGGTAGCCCAATTCTTTCCGCATGTTGGCCCAGTGGCCAGTGTCCCGTTATAGTGGCTGTGATTCTGAAAATCTCCTTCCTAGATCTGCATAGCAGGTTCTCGGTTCTACTTCTGTTGTAGTCAGGCCAAGTATGTCACTTTTTATTGCTGTGAGTGGGCGACGCACACTAACTACTTCAGAGATGACTGCTGAAGCCCATGACCTTGCCAGTTCATCCGCTTTCTCATTGCCCTCAATATTCCGGTGGCCCGGAACCCAGACAAGTGTGATTTTCGCGGAGTTTGCTGCTGCCCTAAGCGACCCTTTGCAGTCGCAATTGCAATTGCTCAGAGAAAACCCCTGCCCCCACGCCGCAGTCCATTTTGGACCCTTCCGTGAAGACCGAGATTATTCCCTGCTTACAAGCGCTGCCATCTCTCCATTCGCCTCTTGAAGGGAAGTGCACTTCGTAGTTTTTGTCGAATTTCAAGGAGGACGAGAGGTAGTCTGATGTTAGGTCTTCGTTTGAAAACCTGTTAAGGATTCCGCTGTGGCCATACTGTTTCGCATTCGAGCACTCGGACGCCCTAAGCCTTAGTGCTGCTCCGGTAGCCGTTACACGAATGTGCATGTCTAGCGGTAATTGGTCTAGGATGATGTTGAGTGCGTCTGTCGGGCAGGATCTAAGTGCACCCGTTACGCCTCCGAATGCCGCCCGTTGTATCTTGTTTAGGCTTTTGATGTTATACTGTTTGTCTAGGGCCGGCCACCAAACTAACGCCCCATACGATAGTATGGGTCTTATGACCGCTGTGTAGAGCCACATCATTAGTTCTTGCTGACTATTCGTTTGCATGAGTAATAGGCAATGTATGCTTTGTTTACTCTTTTCTCAACGTTCAGCTTCCAGTTTAGTTTGATATCTATTTCGACACCGAGGTACTTTACCCTCTGGGAGAGCAATAGTTCAGTGCCGTTAAGTGAGGGTACACGGAATTGAGGGATCTTGGTTTTGTTGCTGAACAGTATTAGTTCCATTTTACTCGGGTACCTAGACCATTTGCAGAGGTCCAGGCCTGTAACTTCGCTTAGCGTTGAAGGGAACGGTCCCGATACTGCAATAACAACGTCGTCAGCATATGCTACTACCTTAACCCCGTTTTTGTTGAGCTCAAGAAGTATATCGTTCAGTGCGATCACCCACAGTAGTGGAGAGAGGACACCTCCCTGAGGTGTGCCCCTGCTCACTGTTCTACTTATTGTGGCTGATCCCATGTTTGCTTGTATCTGCCTGTTCTCTAGCATCGATTGTGTCCATCCACAAATGTTGCTGTCTATTCCAGCCTTATGGAGGGATTTGACAATTGCGCCTGTTTCTATGTTGTTGAAAGCCCCTTCTATATCTAAGAAGGCTGCCAAAGTGTATTGTTTGTAGTGAAGCGATCTTTCAACGGTGCCTATGATTTCGTGGAGCGCAGTCTCCGTTGACTTGCCTTTCATGTACGCATGCTGTGCTACGGAAAGGATAGGCCCAGTTATTACTGCTCTTATGTGAAGATCCAGAAGTCGTTCCAGAGTCTTCAACATGAAGGATGTGAGACTTATGGGTCTGTAGTCGTTGGCATTTTCATGCGAACGCCTACCTGTTTTGGGAAGGAAGATGACGTGAACTCTCCTCCAGCTCCGCGGGATATAGGTCAGGGTGATACTCGCCCTAAAAATCCTGCTCAGCCAGCGGACCATTTGATCTCCTAGCTTCTGAAGCATCACTGGAGTGACGCCGTCGGGTCCAGGAGATTTGTATGGGGAGAAACTGTTAATTTCGTGTCTGATCTTTTCCCTGTCCAACAACGTTACCAGTAATTCCTTGGGGGGCTCGGAGACCCCACCATGTGGTACATGTACTGGTGTGTGGTTGCTGGCAGGGAAGTGTTTATTCATTAGGGTTACTAGGGATCCCTCCGCTGAGTCTGCCCAAGAACCATCTTCCTTTCTCACGAAAAGATTATTTGCATGCTCCTTGGACAGGATCTTGCTCAGTCTGGATGCTTCCCAGGTGTTTTCTATTGTGGAGCAGAAGGTTTGGCAGGATTGAGCCTTTGCCTTCCTTACTGCTTTCTTGTAAGTTTTGAGCGCTTCCCTATATGGCCGCCACTCTTTGGTAGTATAACATACATTGAATGTTTTCCTCACTGCTGTTCTCAGCTTCCTAAGCTCTCCGTTCCACCACGGGGGGGATTTTTTCTTAAGAATACTGACGGGTAGATTTATTATACGATATTGCTAGAGCGTGCTCCAGTTTTTCCACTGCCTCATCCAGCTCTTGCGGGCTGGTGATGTCAGGGTGGGGCTCTCTTAGCGTTAAGGATTTCTCGGAGAGTTTGACGAGTTTGTCCCATCTAGTTCTTCGTGGGTTCCGGTACCGAAGAGGCCGACCTGGACTATACCGCAAGCACTAATAATCGTCTCCTGACTGGAGGCGAGAAGGGTCTCCTCTTCAGATTCCGTCGCTTCCGAGGCTTTTCGTATTCGTCGTGTTCGTCATAGTCGTTGTTGTTGTTGTTGTAGCGAGGTTTAGCCCTGCCTAAATGTCAGACAGGGTCACCCCGAGTGTATTGCTCTTGGCCGGGTCGATATAAGAAAACGACCCGGGTCGTTTCGGCACGATGGGTACAGCACAAGTACTGGTACCGTTCTCGTAGAACCGGCAATACAAGAAACTAGCCGTGTAGGCCATGTAGGTCATTTAACGTTACCCAGGGTGCACCAACTGGGAGGCGACCTACTTTTACACCCCTACACCACCGTCATAGTCGTCGTTTTTGTCGTTGCTGTCAAGTCCGCGTCCGTCAAGGAAGTCGGTACGTCCGTGTGTTCGTCTGCGCTTTTTGTATTAGTCAGTTTGTTTGTGTTTATTTTGTTTTGTTCATCCATAATTTGGTCCCACGAGTAAGCCGGAAAGGGTTGGTCACTCGTCCGCAGAGCCGGTATGCGTAGAGAAGGCACTTATACAACCGACCCGGGCATCGGAGGGGACCGTTCGCGATCAGAAATTCAATAGCCGCCCTCTGACCATTCATCCATCGGCACGGGTACCTCGACACCTTGGATTAGGGTGGTTTTCTGCGGCAATCCTAGCACTCGCCTCAACCACGGGGTGGGGATCGACAAACCGTTGGGTCTGTCTGCCCCAGCCCAAAGATGGAACGAGTGGAAGGCTTTCCTTTTAGTTTTTGCCGCAGCCCGTGGTTCGCACGTTGGGGAGATGCCTCCAGTTGCCGCAAAAAGGTGTTGGTGCGGCTATCCTAGCATTCTCCACATCTACGGGGGGCGGGTTGTGACGAACCGTTGGGTTTGTCCACCGCACCCCATGGATGTAGAGAATGGTAGGCTTTCCTCTTAGTTCGCCGCGGTCCGTGGTTCCGTCGTGGGAAGGATGCCACGGGCCGCCGCTTAAGCCCCTTCGCCGCGATAAGGCGAACAACTTGAAGGGGCTGGACCCCTGTACTCAGGTAAACTTTATCACAGATGAATTTTCTCAAAAACTAATGTTATCAAGAATTAAACAAAATCTTGAAATACAAGGCATTGTATTTTATCAACTAACATTAAATACAAAACATCAACAAATATCAAGTCGCTAGTTACTGGTTTCGAACTACCGCTGACCTTTTGCGTCACGACCCACAGTGCCTATCAACCGGATCCAGAAATCGTATCAGGGCGATATCAAACAACTAATCGCTCTCTTAAACCTTCGTGCCTATTTACAGCAAATGAATATTTGTGGAAATTGGAGGAAGTAACTAGCATCGCGGATTCCTGGACACGTGAACAACACAGCTGCGAGCACTTATACCTTACTACAGTTCAGCAAGAATCCTGTGGCAGAGTGGTGGTAAGATTACTTTTCAAAGACAATCCACAATGTTTGGGCGACTCATACACTCTGAGGCGATTTCATGCACAGGAAAGGCGGTTGGAGAAGTCACTTGCACTTAAGGAACAATATAATGTACTTTATGGAGGAATACAAAGGCTTAGGCCACATAAGCGTTGTAAAAAATCCAAAGATAAGCGAGCCACATTATTATATTCCTCACCACTGTACCCACAAGTACAACAAAAATCGCTCATCGACTTGAAACTGGTAGAACCTACGTTACAAGCCGATCTTTTTAGTGTGCTGGTGGGCTTTGGAAAGGATGTTTTGTGTCCGTGTTATGTCCGTATCGTGCCATGCATCAAAAATCATGCACGCGCCAATCTCTATTTCTAACACGGGCACGGGGGCAGTCGCGTGCGTGTCTCGTGTCACGACAAAAACAAGCACGCCGCCCACCTCTAATCGGAAGTACCAATACATTTTGTGGCGAAGCTTACCTACCGGGGATATTCCAACCTACCAACTTAACACAGTGAGCTATGGAATGGCATCGGCTCCATACTTAGCTATCCAGAGCTTATTATACCTTGCTGATCAACATCAAACTCAGTTTAAAATCGGAGTGGAAATTGTGAAGTCGTCTTTTTACGTGGAGGACTTGCTGTGTGGCGCTAATTCGTTGGCCGCGCTGCAACAAATAAGGCAAGAGGTAACTCAACTACTAAATCTAGGAGGATTTAAATTAGCTAAATGGCACTCTAATGAAGCTCAGTTCAGAGCGGACAGTTCGGCGAAGGGCCTAAATTTGGACACATCCGTTACAAGTAGTCTGGGGTTGAAATGGGACCAAACTTTGGATTGTTTTCTCTTTTCTTTTGAGCCACTGTTAACATCAGTTAATCGCATTACTCAATTCTGTCTATTGCGTCATCACTATTTGATCCTCTTGGCCTCTTGGCTTCTGTACTCATAACTTCAAAAAATTGTTTACAGGAATTATGGCCCCTTAAGTTAAACTGGGATGAGACAGTACCTCAAACCATCGAATATGCGCATACGGCTATGCGATCTATACACGCATAGAGTGGCACCTTTAAGGAAACAATCACTTCTGTAACTGGAAGTTTGTGGCGCTGTTATCCTTGTTTTCTGATAAATATGTTGATATCTTTGGACAGATTCACAAATTGTATTACGCTGGCTTAGAATACATTCAGCCACATTGTCATCCTTTGTCGGCAACATGATTTCGGAGCGCAGTTCATATATTAGCAACGTTCGATTAATTGCTTGGATTTTTCGGTACATTAATAAATTACGACACATAAGTACAACCAACAACACGGACTCACTTTCTCCACTGGAGCATCATCGCGCCTTAATATGCATTGTTTGGAACATCCAGCAGGGTCCCGTACGATATGTCGAAAAAAAAATGTCGAATTTCCAAGACCGAATTCAAAAAAATTTTAAAATACCGAAGAGATTTTTGACCGAAAAAAAAAATGTCGAAAAAATGCAAATGACCGAAAAAGGTCGAAATTTGGATGCTTAATGTAAAACTTCGGAAATTTGAGTTTAACAACGTGTTTTATGACAGTATTCAATTATTTATCACTTCCTTACCTCTTACCAAGAACTTTTCAACCATTTTCCAATACAAAGCCTATTCACATTTTCCCCTTGTTAGAGGTAACAACAGAAATATTCTCAGACATTTTCGGGCTACAAACTGCACATGTAAAAATTAAGATTGAGAATGACTTATGATTTGTACTTATTAAAAGCATAACACTAATCATTTGGTAATGATCATTTCGAGAAAGTTACCGTTATCTTACTGAGCTAAACTATGCTGGAGTCACCAATGTACTTTATGGAGGAATACAATGGCAAAAATAAATCGATGTGTCTTTGATGCGAAGTCTATGTATATTTGTTTCGCTATATATGTACATCGATGCTTCGACTTGGTTAGTTTTCTAATATGTGTATATTTTTCTAATTACGTGCATATTTTTGAACAAGGAAAAGATGTTGGGCCAATTTACTTTTGTTTTTGGACAAGTGAGAAACCGAAATAACGTTTAAACGTTCGATGTATCGATACTTCAAATATTTACGTGACTATAAAAGTCGCCAAAAATCAAAATTTTTTTGACATCTTTAAACCGGAGATTTGTTTCTGAGAGGTTGTTGTTAATTATATTGAGAGAGCTTAAGAGTTTGTGCTTGTAACTTTACCGTCAGGTTTTATATTTGCTTGCAAGAGCTATTGCAAAACACTAGAAAAATAATACTCAACATTAATATATAAGATGTAGAAACAATGTAATGAATGATGTGTTAAATTCGCGCGAATCATTACATTGTTTCTACATCTTATATATTTTTTTTTCGACATTTTTTCATTCGACATTTTTTTTCGAGACATTTTTTTTTTCGACCTTTTGTGTTTTCGGCAAATTTTTTTTCGACATTTTTAGTTTCGACTTCTTTTTTTTCGACGTATCGTACCAGACCCCATCCAGCAACAACACTTTGCTAATGATTTTATTCTTTATAGAATCAACTGAAGGATTTCCTCTCCTAAAGGTTGGTGGGCGACTGGAATTGGCAGACATTCCCGAGGAAAGAAAGCATCCCATACTTCTACCCAGCAAATGCGACTTCGTTTTGCAGTATGTTCGACATGTTCATCAGAAAAACTACCACGCTGGACCTAAGACACTTGTGGCTCTAATTATACTACAATTTTGGATAGTGAACGCACGCGACAGAGCTAGATAAATCGTGAGGTCATGTATTCACTGCGTAAGATACAAGACAAAACTTTTACACCAAGTATTGGGAAATTTGACGGTAGAGCGGCTTACACCATCACGCCCCTTTGCTTATTGTGGCATTGACTTTTGTGGACTAGTCAACGTGTATTTACGCATTCGTGGCAAGACGCCTTACAAGGCGTATATTGCAATATTTGTATGCCTCGCATCATAGGCAGTGCACATCGAACCAGTAACCGATTTATCTACATACGTTTTTTTTGGCATCACTAAAGAGGATGATTTGGAGAAGGGGATTACCCTCAGGCATTTATTGTGACAATGCTACAAACTTTGTTGGCGCTTGTAACAGACTTTAAGATTTAAAAGCATTTTTATGGAAACATGAAACCCAAAATACAATTATAAATTATTGTGCAAACGAATTTATAAACTTTAACTTTATTCCCCCTAGAGCACCTCATTTTGGCGCGATATGGGAGGCGGCAGTGAAGTCGGCCAAGGCCATCTCAACCGTAGCATTGGCACCGCTCGATTAATATTTGAAGAATTATCGACAGATTTGGTAGAAATAGAGGCAATAATGAATTCTCGACCGATATCACCATTATAATCAGATCCAAATGACTACGAGGCCCTTACAAATCCGTATCAACTTATATAAACAACTTACAGCGATGGAACCAAGTCACATGCATTAAACAGTCATTCTGGAAAAGATGGTCTGAAGATTACATTAATGAGCTTCAAGTACGATCAAAGTGGTTCTCAGATCATACAAATATCAACGAAAATACAATGGTCATCATACATACACGAGGACAATGTACCACCACAAAATGGCATATTGGAAGAGTGTTGAACTGCATCCCAGGGAAGGACGCCCGAACCCGTGTAGTTGATGTAAGAACAACAAAGGAAATAATTCGACGCCCAATTCACAAATTAGCAGTACTACCTGTTTGAAAGATATTTCAACCGGCCGGGATGTTGGATCACGATTGGAAACACCTGCCCGAACTTATTTTTTTTTATATTTGCTTATTTGCCCAATGCCAAATTCATCGCCATTAAATTTATGTCGTCAACTTATATTGTAGCTTACCTCCGCGGGTTGGGGGTCTAGAATATGCCCGCGGTAGGTATGCCTGTCGTAAAAGGCGACTAAAATCCAAAGAGAGGGCAACTCAATAAAAACCCCTAATCCCGAGTGTGATCCGTATGAATGGCACTACGTTAATGTGTTTTATAATGGTGGCCTCCAGATACCTGGCGCCCTCTGGTTGTAATCAGTCTTACTGGGATATCGGGGACTATGTCCCAACTGACCTACTTTCTCCTGCACTCGTAGGAATAACATGGACCAATTGAAGGAAAAAACTTATACAACAGATCATGATAAAGCTGAACTGCTCTCAAATGATCAGGCCAGTTCTGGTCTTTCGATTAATACCGAATCAAAACCTGAAGCCACAGGCATGGCGGGGCTGAACAAGCCCCCCCCCCCCCCCTGCAAAATACAAAACGGAAGCACTTAATGGTGCCGCTCGTAAGCGTCTTAAGAGAGTGCTGGCTTAAAGTATCAAATACGTAACCGCCTTAGAAATGGCCAAACATCCCCAAGGCCCGGCACAAAGGGAGGCGACTAATAAAAGGGGGCGATCCAATATAACGACCCCACCAAATTTTCAAAAGAGGACAAGGCAGATGCCTCCTCTTGATGGTGAGGCAGCCAGTGCCTTAGTAACCGCGGCTCATCACGATCTTTTAGAGATGCCCTGACCACTATTAAGCTGGGTATAATCCCACAAGATTATAGACCCTCATACAGTTCCTTCCCTGCAAACCACTGCTAACCGCATTTTTTATTTGAAAAATTTCCCAATATTATGTTAACCTTAAGCAACCAAAAATAAAAAAATGTTGTTCTAAATTAAATTAAAATGTGGGCCTAAAAATACCAAAACAAAAAAAAAAAAAAAAGTTATATCTTGGAATCGCCTGACCCTAGAAAATGTCACATACAACTGTCCGTGTGAAAACACTGGGCTAGGTAAATACAAACCGGCTTTATCAAATGTTTGGCCTTGGGCTTTGTTGATAGTCATAGCGAAAGCTACATTTAAGGGAAACTGTTTCCTAGTCATCTGGAATGAATGAATTAATTTGACACTGATTGCGTTCTCGTCTAAATGACTGACGACCATCCTGGCACTATTATAAGTCCTTCTTTGGCATTAAGATTACGAATCAACATTACGATTGCATGTTTCTTCACCACTGGCAATTACCCGCCCGCGCGCCATCTACATTTGAAAAAGAATGTCCATTCACCATTGTCTTTTTAATCAAAATCAAAGACTTGCACCACTACCAGTCCAGTGCGGTGTTGCCACTCACATTTATTTTTTGTACCAAAACAGTTTCAAGAGTGCCAAATTTTTTTTCTAGCATGGAAAGACACACCTAAAAAGAAATATGGCGCGATAAATGTACAGGTTATCATTAGAACCTTCAAAAACATTTCTCTTCAAATTTTTGTAGTGCTGCTCTGAGTTTGTTCCTCGGCGGGGAAAAACAAACGATGTTGCTTAAATCATGAATTGGGGATTTTATAGCCAAAAAGCATTGGTATTTGTTTCCTTTAGGGGTCAACTGCAAAAATTTAAAAAAAAATTATGAGAGAGGGCTCAAAAAACGAGTGTTGGCCGCAGGATCAGTAATCCCGGTGCGCTTTTTTAATTTTTTGTTTCAGTGAAAAATTATAATCAAAATCCCGAAAAATGACCCAGGTCCGATCCCAATTCGGATCGGCATCCATGATATTTGTATGCAGAACACCTTTCCGAGTTGCTTATAAAAAATAACACTCGTCCGGTCCAACACAGGCTACGCCATCCTCAGCATTTCTGCGCAGAAACCTTTTTTGGACATTTTTAGGGACGGCCTAAAGTGATTACAACAACCACATGAAAACTTGCAACTTTGATTGCAAATAACCCCTAAAGGAAACAAATACCAAACCATTTCGAAATTACATTGGCAGACGGAAAATCCCCGAAAAAGGGCGATATCCCCGATTCTGGCAACATCGCTCTGAAGTCTGATGAATGTCAGTCACAATAGCGTTGCAGTACAAATTGATTTTTTTGTGAATTCACAATGGTTTCTTTAAACAAATTAATATTTATAAAATACGCAAAACAAAAGCAATCCGCTAATTAATGTATGGTTTCGCATGTACAGCTAACCCCCACCTTTAAAACGATACCTTATTTATTAATATTGGTTTCAAATGAGAGCAGAAAATTAGGAGCAAACACAAAAAACCTTACAGAAATAATATATATGATAGATTAGGAAAATATATGAGGAAAACAATGCGTGAGGAAAACAAATACTTGAACGATTAAAAAAATAAAAAACCATGTCGGTACATGCACATACCTACCTTGGGCGGTTAGCGACGACATCGAGGAACCTTTTACACTTTTTATATATAAATTAGGAAAACAATGAGTGGGGAAATATATGAGGAAAGCAAATAGTGGAAAAATTAAAAAAAAATATGACGGTCATGCACCTAGCTTGGTGGTCAGTGTAGTCAGAATCCTTCATCGCGTTTGAAAATAAAATAAAATAAATTGCGGTTAGGTTGGCAACGCTAGGTGGCAGCCCTGATAGAAATTGTCATACTGAGAATACGGCCTAAAATACCTTTCATTTGATACCAATATTGGCATATCTTGCTCAATATTAAAAAAAAAATAGATAGGTGGCAACCCTGCTAGAAATTTTCATATTGGGAATACGGGCAAAAATACCTTTCTTTTGATACCAATATAGGCATATCTTGCTCAATATAAAAAAAAAAAATTGAAATTGTCTTATTTAGAATAAGGCCAAAAATACCTTTCATTTGATACCCATCTTGGCATATCTTGCTCAAAACTAAAAAATATTGAGATAGGTGGCAACCCCGTAAATCGTCCCAAGTGGCAACGCCCATGTATGTAATCTTAAAATGAATCATACCAAATTTCATTAGAATCGGTCAGGCGATTTCCGAGATATAAATAAAATGAGTTAAAGTGGCAACTCTACTTAGTATAAAAAAAACCATGTCGGCCCATGTACCTACCTTGTGTGTAAGTTTGGTCAAAATCCTTCGACGAGTTTGGTCGGTTAGCGGTGACAACGAAAACCTCTTACTTTTTATATATATAGACGCAAGAAGTTAAGCAAGTTTCCTACATTCAATGTGCTGTTAAACTGTGTTTATTGATGTTCTTGCTTAATAATTCCTAATAAAAATTACCTTGAAGGATGCTATCAGTTTTTGATGCAATTATATGAAAACGATGGACGATTATTCGAATTTGACTAATCGAATTTTAAAAATCGAAATAATTCGAATATTCGATTAACCGATTTTTACACTGAGAGAAATGCATTGAATGTTCTGACAATATCACTCTTGATAGCGACGAGTTTGATGCAATATTCATTCAGAATGAGCGAGTTATCAGATATTATTTGCTCCCAATAAAAAGTAAAATGACATGTCAACCATTTCGATATGATCTACTATTTTCTATATTTATGGATAGAATACTAATATATTTGAACGGCACGTCAATATCTATGGTCGTGATATGAATTTCTATTGTCGGTATGTCCATGTCCATATTTACTGCATAGTAATAATGGTAGAGACGGCGTATTAATATATATTGGCGAAATGTAAATTTTTCTGGGACGCATAATCATAAACAATTTTTACTATGGATTTTCTAACAATATTACAACTTGCTGGAGCGTTTTTTTTTAATTCAAAATTTTTTAAATTTCTTATGATTGAACATTTTTCTAAAAATTTTATAATATGCCGTAGCTGAATGGTAGAATACTGAGCTAACGTGCCAGAGGAGCAGGGTTCGAATCTTACTGAAACCAGATGACAAATTATATAAAATTTTGTTTTTTAAACTATTTAGAATTTATCAATAGTTTATATGGATACCATTTCAATAGTGAGTTATCAAAAAAGCATTGATGAAAAATCCATATTCATTGATGGGACAGGATTATCAATTTTTATTTAATGTGATATCAATAATTATGGATGTTCCATCCATAGATTTCCCTCCGTGTAGAGAAAAATAAATAAAATGCGGTTAGGTGGCAACCCTAGGTGGCAACCCTTCTTGAGATTTACCTATTTGGAATACCTTTCATTTGATACCCATATTGGCATCTTCTGCTCAATATTTAAATAAATTGAGATAGGTGGCAACCCTGTGAACCGCCGCCCACGCGTATAATCTTAGAATGAATCATACTATTCATATCCCCCTGCGGGTTGGGGTTCTAGAATATGTCCGCGGTAGGTATGCCTGTCGTAAAAGTCGACTAAAATCCAGAAAGAGGACAACTCAATAAAACCCGTAATCCCGATTGTGATCCGTACCGTGCTCATGGGATGAATGGCACTACGTTAGTATGTTTTATGACGGTGGCCTCCAGATACCTGGCGCCCTCTGGTTGTAATTAGGCTATGTCTCAGCTGACCTTCTTTACCCTATACTCCTGGGAATTATATGTACCGATTAAATGAGAAAAACCATACTTTAGATCATGATAAAGTTGAATTGCTTTCAAGTGATCAGGCCAGATCTGGCCTTTCGGTTGATACCGAATCAAAAGCTGAAACCGCAGGCATGGTGGGGCTGAATAGGCCCCCCATGATACTGGAAATGTTGGAAAACGTAAGCACTTGAATGGTGCCGCTCGTAAGCGTCTTAAGAAACTCCTGGCTAAGGGTGTCAGATATGAAACCGCCTTAGAAATTGCCAAACAGCCCCAAGGGCCGGCACAAAGGGAGGCGACCAATAAAAGGGGGCGATACAATAGTACGACCCCACCAAATTTCCAAAAGAGGACAAGGCAGATGCCTCCTCTTGATGAAGAGGCAGCCACTGCCTTAGTAACCATGGTTCATCCTGACGGTGTGTCATCGGGATCTTTTAGAGATGCCCTGACCACTATTTAGCTGGGCATAATCCCACAGGATTATCCTGGTACCATCTGGTCTTCTGAACAACTGAAGATCATAAGAAGGGCCATTTTGAATGAAGTGTTTAAGCTTCAAGTTGCCACTATTAGTCCCCGCTTCACGGGCTGCGCGATACGCCAAGGATGACTTTCAATTGTCTGCGATGATTCTAATACTGCAGAGTGGTTAAAAGACATCGTCCCAAAACTAGTTCCTTGGGAGGGGCGAAACTGAAGGTAGTCTTGGATGCGGAAGTACCCCGTCGCATTATCTTTGTCGGGTATTTTAAAGAGGACGATTGCCCTCAAACGGCCCTAGACACCAGATACTGGAGAATCCTCAATCGGACAAGTAGGGCCACAGTGGCGGAAATTGCAATAGCTGTAGATCCGGTGTCAGCTGAAACAATCCGTCACCATAATAATACAATCAGTTTGGCGTATGCCAAAGTGAAACTTCGGCTTAAAACCACACCGTCTCTGCCCCGGGTAGCTGATGAAGCCAGCGGCAATGATGAAAATGTTGCGGTAGAAAAGAAGGCTGTAGAACAAACAGCCTGCAGCTCAAAATCGGCAGAGGTGTCGCAAGGCTTGGAGGATGTACAAACTAAGATTCAGCTGGAGTCCACAGCAGAAGCTACGATTATCGAGACTCAAATCAATTACGTAGCGAGAACCCTAGACTCGGAGTCGACAAAAAAACGGGCCAAAGTCAGGCATCTAATAGGGATGCTTTGCTCAGCGGCGACCTAAAGTCATCGGTGGCGGATAGGGATCGCCAAAAATCTTTATAATGTCAGCCCTCCCAACAAACTCTCGCAGTTCGAGGCGTCTAAAATGCCTGCAGGTGAATCTTCACCATGCCAAGGCAGCTTCGGATGTTCTTAGCAGAAGATTCAGCAGAGAAGGTCTGGGAGTGGCCTTCATTCAAGAACCATGGATTTTACATGGTTCTGTAAAAGGTTTAAGCAGTACTGACTGTAAATTAATATATGCCACCGGTTCTCGTCCCAGGGCGGCGATGCTTCTAAACAAGAAACTGTCGTTTACCCCGCTCCTACAGTTTATGACGGCTGATTTGGTTGCAGTTTGGGCAAAAATTCCAACCCCAAGAGGTGAAAAAGAGGCCATTTTGGCATCAGCTTACTTTCCCGGTGAGGAGGAAACAGCTCCCACTGCTGAATCCAAATCCCTCATTGAGTATTGTCAACAGAAGGGTATCCCATGGGTCCTCTGCTGTGACGCAAATTCCCACCATACAGCTTGGGGTAGTACGAACATAAATAACAAGGGTGAGCACCTCCTGGAGTTTATTAGTAGTCATAACATCACTGCCATAAATCGTGGTAATGAACCGACTTTTGGTAATGCTATTAGAGGGAGGTTCTTGACCTTATTCTGTGTAGCCAAAACATGGCCTTCGCTGTCACAAATTGGCACGTCTCGGGGGAGGAATTAATGTCGGACCACAAACATATTGTGTTCGACTTGGGTCACTTCTCTGAGCATGAGTCCGTTTTCAGAAATCCAAGGAAGACGAAATGGGAACTATTTCGCTTCACCATGGAAGAAAGTGGCAATTGCTTACAAAAACCGATAACTACGGTGCGTGAGATTGAGACAGAAGCTGAACAATTTCAGTCAGATATTATAACGGCTTTTAATGAGAGTTGTCCCCAGGCTAAAAAACGTGTACAACGGGATGTGCCTTGGTGGAACAAAAAGCTTGCACTATTAAGATGTCAAGCAAGAAGGTTGTTCAATACAGCTAAAGACACGGGACACTGGATATCCTATAAAAATGCCCTAACCTCCTACAATAAAGAAGTTAGGAAGTCTAAGAGGGCAACTTGGAGAGAACACTGCGAAAACATTAAAGATCTTCCTACGGCAGTGCGGCTACAAAAGGCCCTTGTGAGAGGCCATAGCAACGTCATTGGTACTCTGAAGAATTCAGATCCAAGCAGCCCGAAGACACATGCAAACTCTTGCTTGCTAATCACTTTCCGGACTGTACACCAGGCTATCAATACTCACATCCTATAGTAGATGATTCTCCAACTATTAGTGGAAGAGAAAAGAGCCTGGCAGCAAAGCTAACCAATGTCAAAAATGTCCAAAGGGCTTTATCGACTTTCAGTCCTTTCAAATCCCCAGGACCGGATGGGGTCTATCCTTGGCTGTTACAGCAAGGAATTAACTATACAGCTCCAGTCCTATCAAATTTATATAGAGCATCCCTGCTGCTAGGATATATTCCTAACAGGTGGACAGAGGTTGTTTTTATACCGAAACCAGGGAAACCGGAAAATCTGCTATCGTCATATCGACCAATAAGTCTCAGTTCCTTTCTCCTAAAAGGAATGGAGAAAATGGATCAGCACATTAGAGAAGCGAACTTAAAGAAACTTCCTCGGTGTTCCTCTGCTATCCATTGCCTTACGGAAAAAATTGAAAAGGCCATAGGGTCTAAAAACATAGCCCCGTGTGCATTTATAGATATATCAGGCGCTTTCGATAATACGACGTATCAGGCCATTGAGGAAGCCATGATAGTAAGCCAATGATTACTCGCTGGGTGCTGGCCATGCTAAAGCAAAGAAAAATCAGCTTTGAGATAGGAGGGAGTGCTGGCTCAATCGTGGCCACAAGAGGATGCCCTCAAGGAGGTGTACTTTCTCCTCTACTTTGGACCCTTGTCATAGACGAATTTCTTTACCTTTTGAATGGCAATGTTTTTGACGTTCAGGGCTATGCAGATGACTTGGTCGTCTGCGTAACAGGAACGCATGACGAAACAATATCCGATCGCATGCAACAAGCCCTTCGCTACATTGAAAGATGGTGTGCTAGGAAAGGACTATCTATTATCCCAAACAAAACAATCTTGGTGCCTTACACGCGGCGAAGAAAGTTGTGCATAAGTTTTTCAACGGAGGCAAAATTGAACATTGGACAAGACCCTCACATGGAATGCTCATCTGGAAGCTACGATAAATAAAGCAACGAGGGCCTTTTTCACGTGCACTAGACTTTATGGCAAAACATGGGGGCTGTCTCCCAAAATGACGTATTGGTAATGTAATACATTTGTGAAGCCAATAGTCACCTACTCTTCCGTAGTCTGGTGGTCTAAGACTGCTCAAAGAACAGCGGCAACTAAATTAAGTAAGTTGCATCGGCTGGTCTGTGTCGGTATAACAGGTGCAATGAGAACGTGCCCTGCTGATGCTTTAAGTGCCCTTGTGGGAATACCTCCCTTCCCTATTCTGATAGAGAAGGAAGCCACACTTGCTGCATTGAGACTTCAAATGTTTCCGATATAAAAATCGGAAATATGACAGGACATATGATAGTCATGATAGTCAAGAACTTCATAAGCGGTCCTATGTATATTGCAAGTAAGTTATGCAATAACTCCTACGCTCAGGATCACGAGAAAATTTGAGTTTTCAATCGTAGATCGAGTGCTCTGGGAAGCAGGGAACCCATATGCTGTATCCGATTAGGAGCACCGCTTTTCTGTAAACTTACATGCAAGTAGCGGTGACTTCAATCCATTTGAAATTGTAAATTTGCGGCCTCTTTTCTTGTTTTTCTCTTTTATATTTTTAAAATATTTGTTTTGAAAACAATTAATTGTTGTTTTTGTAAACGAATTTGAAGAATTTTATTGAATTGACACCGCTATGACAATGACGGTGAGAAAAAACGTTGACGAAAAATTGCGGTGAACTTCACCGTCTTCTTACTTTACTCTTAATTACTTTTACATGGCAGTATTTTTGACAACGTACTTCACCGCTATGTAACGGACGCTATATAGCGTTACCGCTTTCGAGGAAACCAGCCCTTAAAAAATAACCCAAATTTGTCAGTAAGACAGCTTTCAAAAAATTAATTATTATTTGTCAATTTTTTTCCAAACCCGAAAAAAGGTAGGCCAAAATTTTTATTATTTTTATTTTTAATTTTTATAGCATTTGCTTCTTTTTAAGGCAGAGAGACACATACGTATAATGATATGGGAATGACGCAGTACGGGATTCAAGAGATGCAGCTCAAAATACCAGCAATTTTAAGTCATTAAAGGGGTGATGGCTGCGCCGAATAAAATCGTATATGAAGGAAACTTCTCCAAAAAAACTACGACGAGGACGTATCATTATCACACTTACAAATAAATTGAGCCTGCAAGTCCACCTATATAATTTGAGCCTGCAAGTCTACCTTTGCGTGAAATGTCTTCTCAAAATAAGCCGAAAATAGACAGCGCTTGCGGATGCGATTTCTTAACTGCAGAGGAGAACTGCGCTACTCCTAAATTCGGCATTTCTTTAGAATCGATTTCATGTAAAGGTGGACTTGCAGGCTCAAATGCTTTATTTGTATGATCATGTGTCCTCGTCGTAGTGCTTGTGGAGACGTTTTCTTAAATTTAAGTTAGTATATATTTATTTATTAGTATGTATAAATGTATAATATTTATAAATAAATGTATAATATAAATTAATAAATGATAAAATATGTGCAATTTATTTGGAGCGCTAACCGTTTTGGTAACTGGTTGGTAACCTATTCAATTATAAATGTTAACCAAAAGTTAGCTGGTTCGGTAACCTATTCAAGTATAAATGTTAACCGAATGTTAGCCGGTTCGCTGACTTGACTCATTTAACGAACAGCATGTTAACCGAAATATTGACTGCTTCATAACATAATGTTAGCTTGTTGTTAGACGTTTCGGCAACCGCTTCAACAAATACTGTTAACAACATGCTTGCCAAAACATTGACGACTTCAACAAATACTGTTAACTACATTTTAACCAAAACAATTCCCAGTTTTTGAAAGGGAAATTTTTTATTTTGAAGAGTGCAGGTATACTTTATAGCAAATGGAAAATTCAATAAGTGTAAGGGAGAGGCAATGTGTAGATATGGTTAAAATTTTCACACGGCCTGAACAAAATTAGCTACTTCCGTAACCGTATGAAAAATGAATGAAACCAACTATTAAACTTTTTTGCTAGCCGGTATCTGGTTTGCAGGGTTGTGAACGTGATCGTGAATGAGTGGAGACTTTCTATTGCGTACGCAAAGGAAAATAATTCCAAATCAATTCTTTTGTGGGTTCACGCACATCTGTCAATTGAGTTCAATTGTCCAAAAAATGTAAAAAATAATCAAAGTTTGGCGTGGTAATTGCCAAATTTCAACACTCACTTGCGAAGGGTTTGTGTCACTTTGCGTTCGCATACATTTCACTGTGAGATGGTAAAATAAGCATTTCAAAGCATATTTAACACTTTCACTTAATTTTAAATGCTCTAATATCAAAGATATTTTAGCTGTTTATCCACTTACGCATGATTTTTTTTGGAAAATTGGAGTACTATCAAACATATTACACTAAGAAGAAAATTGTTCACGCTCAAAAAGAAGTGTATACAGGGCTACATCTGGTCTTCTGAACAACTGAGGATCGTAAGGAAGGCTATTCTGAATGAAGTGTTTAAGCTTCAAGTTGGCACTATGGCTTACTTTCCGGGTGAGGAGGAAACAGCCCATACTGCTGAATCCAAATCCCTCATTGAGTATTGTCAACAGAAGGGTATCCTATGGGTCCTCTGCTGTGACGCAAACTCCCACCATACAGCTTGGGGTAGTAATGAACCCACTTTTATTAATGCCATTAGAGGGGAGGCTCTTGACCTTACTCTATGTAGCCAAAACATGGCATTTGCTGTCACAAATTGGCACGTCTCGGGGGAGGAATCAATGTCGGACCACAAACATATTGTATTCGACATGGGTCACTTCTCTGACCATGAGTCCGTTTTCAGAAATCCGAGGAAAACGAAGTGGGAACTATTTCGCTTCACCATGGAAGAAAGCGGCAATTGCTTACACCAACCGATAACTACGGTGCGTGAGATTGAGGCAGAAACTGAACAATTTCAATCAGATATTATAACGGCTTTTAGTGACAGTTGTCCCCAGGCTAAAAAACGTGTACAACGGGGCGTGCCTTGGTGGAAAGAAAAGATTGCACAATTAAGATGTCTAGCAAGAAAGTTGTTAAATACAGCTGAAGACACGGGAGACTGGGTATCCTATAAAAATGCTCTATCCTCCTACAATAAAGAACTTAGGAAGTCTAAGAGGGCAACCTGGAGAGAACACTGCGAATATATTTAAGATCTCCCTCGCCCTCGTGAAAGGCCATAGCAACGTCATTGGTACTCTGAAGAATTCAGATGGGAGCTACACCAAGCAGCTGGAAGACAATGCAAACTCTTGCTTGCTACTCACTTTCCGGACTGTACACCAGGCTATCAACACTCACATCCTATAGTAGATGATTCTCCAACTATTCGTGGAAGAGAAAAGAGCCTGTCAGCAAAGCTAACCAATATCAAAAATATCCAACGGGCTTTACCGACTTTCAGTGCTTTCAAATCCCCACGACCGGATGGGGTCTATCCTTGTCTGTTGCAGCAAGGAATCAACTATACAGCCCCAGTCCTATCAAATTTATATAGAGCATCCCTGCTGTTAGGATATATTCCTAACAGGTGGACAGAGGTTAAGGTTGTTTATATACCGAAACCAGGGAAACCGTAAAATCTGCCATCGTCATATCGACCAAAAAGTCTCAGTTCCTTTCTCCTAAAAGGAATGGAGAAAATTTAGGATTACCACATTAGGGAAGAAAACTTAAAGACACTTCCTCTGTATAAAAACCAAGTTGCGTACCAACCCGGAAAATCTACAGAGACTGCTAACCATTGCTTTACGGAAAATAATCCGGCGCTTTCGATAATACGTCGTATCAGGCCATTGAGGAAGCCATGATTAGAAACGCTCTGTTAGCCCGATGATCACTCGCTGGGTGCTGGCCATGCTAAAGCAAAGAAAAATCAGCTTTGGGATAGGTGGGAGTGATGGCTCAATCGTGACCACAAGAGGATGCCTCAAGGAGGTGTACTTTCTCCTCTACTTTGGACCCTAGTCATAGACGAACTTCTTCACTTTTTGAAAGGCAATGGCTTTGACATTCAGGGCTATGCAGATGACTTTGTTGTCTGCGTAACAGGAATGCATGAGGAAACAATATCCGATGGCATACAACAAGCCCTGCGCATCATTGACAGATGGTGTGCTAGCAAAGGGCTATCTATTAACCCAAACAAAACAATCTTGGTGCCTTTTACGCGGCGAAGGAAGCTGTCCTTTAGGAGGCAGCTTCTTAAGTTTTTCAACGGAGGCAAAATACCTAGGAGTAACATTGGACAATAAATAAAGCAACAAAGGCCTTTTTCGCCTGCACTAGACTTTATGGCAAAACATGGGGGCTGTCTCCAAAAATGACGTATTGGTAATGTAATACAATTGTGAAGCCAATAGTCACCTACTCTTCCGTAGTCTGGTGGTCTAAGACTGCGCAAAGAACAACGGCAACTAAATTAAGTAAGTTGCATCGGCTGGTCTGTGTCGGTATAACAGGTGCAATGAGAACGGGCCCTGCTGATGCTTTAAGTGCCCTTGTGGGAATACCTCCCTTCCCTATTCTGATAGAGAAGGAAGCCACACTTGCTGCATTGCGACTTCAAATGTTTCCGATATAAAAATCGGAAATATGACAGGACATATGATAGTCATGATAGTCAAGAACTTCATAAGCGGTCCTATATTGCAAGTAAGTTATGCAATAACTCCTACGCTCAGGATCACGAGAAAATTTGAGTTTTTAATCGTAGATCGAGTGCTCTGGGAAGCAGGGAACCCATATGCTGTATCCGATTAGGAGATTTGGTATACGGATGGATCGAAGCTGGAAGATGGTAAAACGGGAGCTGGTATCTATGGAACAAACTACAAAAAATCAGTACCAATGGGTAGCTACCCCACTATTTTCCAAGCGGAAATCCATGCAATCTGTGGCAGAGAATGCCTCCGAAGAGGACTATCCTCTAAGCGATTCTACATTATGTCGGACAGTCAGGCCACCCAACGTGCCTGGCAGTCGTACACAATAACTTCGAAGTTTGTTGATGAGTGCGTCACAGTCCTTAATGATCTGGGGGCCAAAAACAAAGTTTTGTTAGGTTGGGTCACAGGGCATGAAGGACATGACGGCAACGAAAAAGCGGACCACCTTGCAAAACACGGTGCTCTAACAGGATTTTGTGGCCCGGAACCCTTCTGTGGGGTCACCAAGGCCCACGTAAGGGAGACCATAAGCAACTGAGAAGACAAACTGTTTAGGCAGCATTGGCTTAGCAGCTCAGGACAGAGGCAGGCCAAACTCTTTATAGAACCATCCCAAAGAGCATCGGCCAGGCTCATAAATCTAAGAAGGGTGGATCTAAGAACCCTCACTGGGTATTATAGGGACATTGTAGTCTACGTTTTCACCCGAGTACCTAAATTGAATCTGTCAGACACAACAAGTTGTCAGTTTTGCGAACTTGATGATGAAATGCCGAATGCATTGCGTTAGCAAAAAAGAGAGTTTGCTACCTAGGTGGTGTCACTCTCAATCCGTTCGTGAATGGAATAAAAAACCTGAGGAGGTGCTCAAATTTATAAAGAGCCTCCGCACACAGCAATAAGCTGATAGGTCACACAATAGATCGTACTAATGGTCGCGGTGTAATAAGGCCTTATAATAATAATAATAATACATTTGCTCCATATGATTACTTATTTGTCTATGCCTATCAGGCTTGCCAGATTGGGCGCTTTAGCGCCAATTAGGCGATTTTTTCTGAATTTTCGCGCCTTGAAACTTAAAGAAGAGCAAGTGGTGCTTTTTTTGATTTTGAAAAATTTTTTCCCCCCAAACGCAATTACTATCAAGGAAATACTTTCAAAAATTTTTGAATTCGAAAAATTTATTTTTTGATGGGATGTGGTTGCTACTGGGTGTTGTGATTTTAAACGAAGCAAATCCCTCTATTTATGATTTTTTTACTACAAAAAATATGTGGTAATTTTTTCATTAAGTTCAACTATTAGGTGAAAATCGAGGAAGAAAAAACTCCCTTGTTTTGCGCTAATAACTTTTAAAATAACAAAGTTAGAGCTAAACTGCTTAAAAGAAAAATGAAGATATTGTTTTTATTAGCCGTTTCGATGTGAATCAAGAAAAGAAACGGATACCCTTTATTTTAAAAACCATTTAAGTACTCTAAAAGTGGAAGTTTTGAACTTTCCTAAAAACATGTTTTGAAATTACAGCCATCAATGCTTCAACTTCAGGAATATGTTAAGGATGAAAAAATAAAATTGCTTTATAAAGCGTTTTAAAATGACATTTTCATACAAATTTTGAATAATAAGAGCTTAAGGGGCCTATTACGGTTTGCGAGTCGAACAAAAATATGAGCGACTCGCCGACATTTGTATTACCGACTGCGAGTCTCCCGGTAACATTCGCCTCAAACATCAAAATTAAGCGAATGTAAAAAATGAAGCGATTACTTTTTGCGACTCGATCCAAATTCGTTTGGCGAAAGTGTCAAAATCTGGCGAACAGAAATTGAAGGTGACTAGGAGGAAACATTTGATTTTGTGGTAATATTGGGATTAATTGGGGGTCGTTTTGTGGTCATTTTGGGGGATATTTTGCTGTCATTTTGTGGATATTTTGTGGTCGTTTTGGAGTTATTTTAAGGTCTTTTTATTATTTTGTGGTCATTTTGGACTTCTTTCGGGATATTTTGTTGCTATTTTGTTGTAATTTTTGTAATATTTTTGTGTCATTTTGTAGTCATTTTGGGAATATTTTGTGGTCATTTTTGGAATATTTTGGAGTTATTTTGTGGTCATTTTTTACTAATTTCGGGGATATTTTGTGGTCATTTTTAAAATATTTTGGGGTCATATTGGGGGTAGTTTCGGGGATATTTTGGTGTTATTTTGTGGTCATTTTGGGGGTGATTTCGGGAATATTTTGGTGCCTTTTTGTGGTCATTTTCCGTATATTTTGGGTCCATTTTGTGGTTATTTAAGGCCAAGAGCCTTGGCAAGAAGACAATGCCTCGGATATAAAGATAAACTACAAGGCTCTGAGGCAGGCGAAAAGAACTTCGTGGAGAAATTTTTGTACTGGGGTCGAAAATGTCGACTACACAGCGTGACTCAAACAGTTGCATATCAGCTATTTGCGGAAACCTGCCGGATCCTGGACCAGCTCGGAAGTTGAAACGCTGGAGCTGCTCTTGAACACACACTTTCCAGAGAACTCTCATGTTGCCGTAGCCCCTGCAACAAAAATGGCTATACGCATTCCCATCACGGAGGAAAGGGCAATTAAAAGCTTCGAACCGTTTAAGGCTGCTGGGCCAGACGGGATTATCCCCGTAGAACTCCTTAACACGTTGGATACATCATTTGAGATTTCTATTGGGGAAGGTGGTGGACGGTACTCCCTATAAGTCAAAGCGGATATAGCGATGGTCGGAGAAGGAGTGCTCATCGTAGACCACCCAGTTTTCGACCATGCCTTGCGCGCTTCTCGAGCAGAGCGTAACGTCCAGAACCTCCCTTCTATTTTTAGTAACAAAGGTAGGTTCTACTCCCCTGTTGCAAATAAAGATATTATATTGTAATATGAAATCAAAAAGTAACTCACCTCTTTCATTTTCGTCACTGCGGCCCCAGGCTGGGTTGTTTGAATTCGCATCACCTCCTACAATTATGGCGTGTTCCTTCGTCTGTTCAAATATTTTACGCACCGTCTGCGTAGGCGCTGGTTCGTCATGCGCCATATACGTAGAGGTCAATGTACATGGCGTATCATTGACCTCTATTTGAATACATGTCGTATCCTCGTCACTAAATTGAGGAAGAAATAAAGTATTAATGTTAGATTTTAACAGAATACATGCTCTAGGTTTCCCTACTGTAGCCCCACTTACCAGCGAAAAACCCGCATATTTTGTGCCCCACCACCCAAGGCTCCTGGATGAGGGATATATCTGCTGTCCCCTTGGATGTAAGAAGGAGCACCAGCGCAGCCGCCGCTGCCTTACTGTGGTGGAGGTTTATCTGTAGCACCCGCACAATCATGGCTACTACCTCTCTCCACCACCGTGGCGTTGTTAATCTCCTCATCGGACATAGGCTCGTCACTAGAGTGCCATTTGTATTATTATGTTTTCTGGGTAATCATATGGACAGCCTCATATCTCCATTTTTATTGTAATCTAAAATGCAATTATATTTTTTAATGAAATCAAGTCCCAAAATTCCATCACATGGGATTGGGAAATTATCTTCTACTATGTGAATTTTGTGTAATTATTAGATAATCATCTTTCAAATCTGCTGTAACTGTCCCAATAATGCTTGTTAAGCCTTGACCAATGCCCTTTAAATCAGTTTTTTGAGAATAATTAATTCTGACATTATTGTCAATTTGACCCTTTTTTATAATTGAAATATCTGCTCCTGTATCAATCAGGAGGGTTGAAATGGAATTGTTTAGAGTTGTTTTGGAGGATATATAGCTGTTGAGGTGTAGATTAAAAACATATAATTTTTAAGCTATTGCATAGATATTATCGCAGGCTTTGGCGGTGGGAGTGAAATGGAAAAAATTTTAATGTTAAAAAAGTTCGTAGTAACCCAACAAACATCGAGCACCAAAAACTCAAACGTTTGAGAAAACATCTATTCTCAACTTTTTCTCAAATGTTGTTTATTTGTTGAACAATATTAATTAAAAAAGTATTAGGTAAGTAAAACTTAACTGCATAAATGGAAACTCGCTTTTTATTTATTTTGCATGATTTTATTTGTTTTGCATGATTGGCATCTCTGAATAAATATTTCAATGAGAGCATGTGGATTCCATTTCGATCCACTCCGCTCAGTTTGAGAAACGTTTGAAAATTCTGCCGTTCTCAATTTGAAAATCAGGGAAAATCCCGTATTAAAAATTAGCCTTTTAGGTTGAGAACGCTATCAACGGTTATTTCGCCTCAAATTGAAAACGAACGTTTGAGATTTGAGAAGATGATTGGTTCTCAAATGCATTTCAAATTGAGATTAGCTAAAAATGTTTGTTGGGAACGGATTTTTTTCAATGTTGAAAGGTTCAGCGTTAGCAACATAACTTGACAAAAATAAATATAAGCGTTGCCTACATTTAAGCGTATGATGTTAGCAGCAGGCCGATTACGAGGCCTATTACGGTTTGCGAGTCGAACAAAAATATGCGCGACTCGCCTACATTTGTATTACCGACTGCGAGTCGCCCGGAAACATTCGCCTCAAACTTCAAAATTAAGCGAATGTCAAAAATGAAGCGATTACTGTTTGCGACTTGATCCAAATTCGTTCGCCGGAAGTGTCAAAATCTGGCGAACAGAATTTGAAGGTGACTAGGAGGAAAAATTTGATTTTATGGTCATATTGGGATTATTTGGGGGTCATTTTGTGGTAATTTCGTTGTTGTCATTTTGTGGTGATTTTGGACTAATTTCGGGGATATTTTGTTGTTATTTTATGGGCATTTTTGAAATATTTTGTTGTCATTTTGGGGATATATTTTTGTTATTTTGTGGTCATTTTTCGAATAATTTGGTGTCATTTTGTGGTCATTTTGGGGTAGTTTTGGGAATATTTTGGAGTTATTTTGTGGTCATTTGGGACTAATTTCGGGGATATATTGTTGTTATTTTGTGGTAATTTTTTGAATAATTTGGTGTCATTTTGTGGTCATTTTGGGGTAATTTTGGAGTTATTTTGTGGTCATTTGGGACTAAATTTGATGATATTTCGAGGAAATTTTAGTTGTTATTTTGTGGTCATTTTTGGAATATTTTGGTGTCATTTTGGGAATTTTTTGGGCTCATTGTGTGGTCATTTTGGGGTTATTTTGTGGTCATTTTGCACCAATTGCGGGGATATATTGTTGTTATTTTTTGGTCATTTTTTGAATAATTTGGTGTCATTTTGTGGTCATTTTGGGGTAATTTTGGGAATATTTTGGGGTTATTTTGTGGTCATTTTGGACTAATTTCGGGGATATATTGTTGTTATTTTGTGGTCATTTTTTGAATAATTTGGTGCCATTTTGTGGTCATTTTGGGGTAATTTTGGGAATATTTTGAGGTTATTTTGTGGTCATTTGGGACTAAATTTGATGATATATTGTTGTTATTTTGTGGTCATTTTGGGGTAATTTTGGTATCTATATTGGGATCATTTCGGGTTTATTTTGTGGTCATTTTGGACTAATTTCGGGGATATTTTGGTGCTTTTTTGTGGTCGTTTGGGGATATTTTGGGGTCAGTTTGTGGTCATTTTGGAATGGCTCCCAGATATGGGTGGTAGAAGGAAAACCTTTGTCGCCGAATATCAGGAAGACGGTGGAGCTAGCAAAAGCTCTAATAATCAATTTCGGAATTCCCTTCAAATGCCAGAGATCGGACGGGGAGTTAAAACCCCACCCGAAGCGGCATCAAAACACCCCCGGAGACGGCAAACCAAGCTTTGCTGAAGTGACCATGGACGGGATCGTAATAGGCATCCTTGACCGAGTCAACGACAGTTTGGCCATCGCCAAAGACCGGTGGTGGTATGTCCTGTACGTAGCCGGAAGACCTAGTTACGACCTTTACAACGGCGCTCTCAAATGCCCTCGATAAGGCCTGTCCAGTGCCAAAACAACGCTGTAAACATAGGCCACACTGGTGGAGGAAACAATTTAATAAGGCCAAGAGCCTTCGCAAGGAGACAGGCGAAGAGAACATTGTGGAGAAATGTTTGTACTGCGGTCGAGAATGTCGACTATACAGCGAAACTGAGACGAGTGCTCTCAAGAACTCAAACAGCTACATATAGGCTATTTGCGGAGACCTGCCGGATCCTGGACCAGCTCGAAACCTGAAACGCTGGAGCTGCTCTTGATTACACACTTTCCAGAGAACGCGCATGTTGCACTCTTAGCACCTGCAACAAACCTGGCTGCACACATTTTCATCACGGAAGTAGGGGTAAGGTGGGTAATTAAAAGATTCGAGCCGTTCAAGGCTGTTGGACCAGACGGGATTATCCTCGCACAACTCCGCACGCGTTGGAAATGGCTGGATTTCTATATGCAGTTTGTCTAACTCTTACCTACAATATTTTCAATAAAAAAATACAATAATAATAAATAATTGAAACTTCAATTTTGTTTAATTTGAAGTTTTTTTAATATTTGACGTTCATCGCTTTCTGTTTTCAGAACTGACAACAAAATGCTTCAGGCGAACTGCTATGTTCGCTATCCATAATAATTCGAGCCAGGCGACTCGCCAAATAAGGCGACTCGAATTACTCAAGCGACTCGCGAACGGTAATATGCCCCTAATAAACCTTTTATATTTTTTATGAATAAGGGAGTTAGACTTTTGCTGACCATCAGAATATTGACTTTTTACTCGGCCCGTTTTTTGCATCGACACGCATACGATTTTCACACTTCTTGGAAAAAGCTTCAGGATCATTCAGAAAGTGTAACACTAATAATATAAGAGATATAAAAGAAAAAGTTTAGGAGACAGTTGAAGGAAATAAATTAAAAAAGTATGACTTTAGCGTTGTTTTGCTCTCCTGACAAATTATGATTTTGTAACAGAACGTTAAATAAATATACAATTCATCATTATCTTTATTTGAAAAAAAAAAAAATAAAAAAAATTAGTTGGCGCCTTTCAATGTTATACGGTGTTTCCACCAAAAACAAACACCGTGTTGTAGGTTTTGGGTTTGAAATAATTGTCAACTGTTTCCACTGCGTGTTTGATATAAATTGTGTTCAATCTGTCATTCGTGTAGTTTTATTATTCGAAAATTTTGTGGAAAATGCTATTTACCCCAAAAGGCAGATCCAGGGTCCAACGCCCACTGGTAGCCATTTGGGTCTTATAAAAGCTCTAACCTTTATAACATAGTCCAACTTTTCGGTGGGACCTATCAAACAAGTGTTTGGCCCTATGATTTTGCGTTGCATTTTGAAAAAATTTAAAAATTTTAAATATAAATTAATTTAATTTTAATTGTCAACAATTTTGACAAACTGAAAGCAATGGTAACATGATTACGATAAGAATTTAAAAACTAAAAGGAAATAATGACGTAAATGAACATTATTGCCATCTTTTAATGATAAATCGTATGCAAACCCAAAGCAAACACGCTTTTAAAAGGGGTTTGAAATGAGTTTGGGTTATAAAATTTGTATGAGATTTGACAAGGGTTTCGAGTAGTGTTTGATTTTAAACACGCTAGGGATAGAAAACTCGGTGTTTGCTTTTGGTGGAAACACCATATTAGGGTAACGATATGATTATTTCTTTCTTTATAGGCAAAGCAGACGGTGCAAAATGGAGCCAGTTCCAGCAACGTTCAAGATAGTAAGATTGAAAAGACCCCGAACTCCACAGAGAACAATGGAACATCGTCATCACAAGTATCCAAGAAAGTAGTACCTGGTCCGGCTTCAGCTAGTCATATCATTATTGATGAGAGAAAAAATTCTAACAAAGGGTGCTGTTCCGTACAATAGAAACAAATAAGTAAATACTTTATGCGCCATTAATAGCATTGCATTGTTGGATAGTTGTATAACTATAATACTATTCAAGAGAAGCTTTAAAATCATGTTAGATATGTATTATGCCTTCCGTTTTCCCTCTCTTGGTAAGCACATCATAAGAACGAGTCTATTATCACAAATAAACCATTTATGTAATTCATTATTTTTTATGTAATATTTGACCACAAATATAAGTACACACAAATACAAATTGAATATGTAATGCATATGTTTGATATTATTTTAAGTTATTTATCAGAAATAAATAATAACATACATCTAGAAAATATACTGCGAGGTAATTACTTAGAGTAAAATATGCCTACACACTAGTATCCGACCGAAGCTAGAATTTCAGGCCATAGCCGAATATTCGGCATAATCCTATATTCGGCCGAAAACCGAAGCCAAAGCCGAATAGGAAAAAAATATATACATATCTTAGTTTCCAATTTTTTTATTTCATAACAATTAATTTTTTTTTTTTTTTTTTTTTTTTTTATAATAAACAAAACACCTTACAAAAATACAGTGGCTCACAGCTTATTTCGTGCGCTTATATTTTTTTGAATTTCGTTAGACGGAGTACTTAGATACTATTTCTAAAAATTTTTAAATAAAATATAGCCACTTATGTAACAAAAGCCATTTAAAAATTTGCACAAACTTCAGGGGAACTTTCAACTTTTTGTCAGAATTTTTTAGTGAATTTCTAGTTAGGCAGCTTTGTAGGCCAATCACCACTGAAATACTGTTCAAGTTAGAACTCCCTAAAAAATTTTCCTGTATTATCAGAATTTTTTTCGTCGAGGGTGTTGCATAATTTTTTCCATACAAAGTTAATTTTTTTATATTTTGTATGGAAGAAATTATTTGGCACCCTTATTCTCTGGTTATTTATTAATTTTCTATTATTTACTTCCAGTGTCAATTTCAACAAATGTCACTTTTCGCACCATTTTACATGGCATGTACAATTAAAAAAGTCGTGAAAAAATGTTGCTAATGTCATATTGCGCAATATATTTACCGCGTGAACTACTTTGCCGTAAAAAACTACTAATAGCGGCGATATACCAACAGGTTATCATAACCTCTAACGAGATTTTCGCCAAGCAACTTGTAGTGCGCTGCTTTGATTTGTTTTCCTACAAATTGGCGGGACTGTTATGGTTTGCCTTCGATTAAGTCATTTTTGGTTCATGGTGATTGGGCATTACTCACGGGGTTTTTAGTTGACAGTTTAGATTCACGCTCCGGTTCGACTTTTTATCGATTGTTTTCTTGAGTTGGTATGGTTATGCACAGCTGGCAACACCAAAATTTCCCATGGAATGGAAAGGTACCAATAACGGAACTTTTAATTTCCATGAAAATAAGTATGTGGTGTGTTCCTGGAGTGGCCGGGGTAAACTGCGGGCGAAATTATGGATGCTTGCGGGCGCCCGTGAATGTGTCAGCAAAGGGGGAATAGACCTATTGGTGTATCATTTTTTTGGGTATGAATTTATCTTTGTATGCGAAAAATGTATTGGGCAGGGTATGATTGACAGTTGAATATGATTCTTTTTGTAAGGGACTGGTAGGTCAAACGAATGTAAACAAATTAATTAACCCTATGGTATAGGACATGTTCATGGGTTCTTCACTATTAACAATAAATTAACCCTATAACATCCGCAATTTTAGAGAGAAAACAAAAAAAAAGTTTTGTTCGGTTACAGTTACCAATAAAACACTTTAAATGCTACAAAATTTGCTACATAATTAACTATCATTTTGGTTTGGTCATTGAATTAAAGATAAAATACAAATAGTGAAAATTTAAAACAAAAAAATTAATTAACCAATTTTTTTTTATTGTAAAAACGCTTCAAGTCGGTTAAAGATTTTTCAATCGGACATTATATTCTGCGTTCGAATGAGAGCCACGTCAATTTCAATCATACCTTGTTTGGCAAAATTCATTTCATTAGCATTGAAGTGACTAATCGGACTTGGAGTATAAAATGTTCGCAATTCCCCAATCCAGCAGTTTCGGGTTACCCGGGGCACCCAGGGAACACACCATCCACATGACCCGGACAGTAAAAATTTTGCGCGCGCAAACAGGTGCGTGCCTCAGGACTCGAATCCTAATACGATAGCAGTAAATTTTACTACTTACTACGCTTTACCCAAAATTTACTACTTTTCTGTCTTCTTAAGGAAATACTGCGTCCAAAAACAGGGCAGAACATAGGACACAGCGGGCTTATCAAGTTGGCAATAGACCTTTATTTCTTCTTTTGGGACAAAACTCTTGAAGAAATAGAATTTATTCAATTAATCTCACAAGAATTAAATTCCCAACAAAAAGGTAGTAAATAATTTTCACTACTAGATTCAACTGCGTTATTTTTATTTTGCTTTCATATAACAACAACAACAAAAGTTTCTTATCAATTCCTTTTTTTATCGAATTCAAGATTAATAAAATTATTAATCATTTTCCAGTAATAATCAAGTTTCCTTTTTCATATAATCCATTTTTTTTAATTTTACTACATTTTTACAAAATTTGGTACTTTTAAGAAAAACGTAGTTTCGAGTCCTGATGGTAATAACCGTTTGCACCACGCGACATGACAACCACCCACCAATCAGATTGCGCCACCTGGCAACAACCCGATCACACCATGACAGATAGCGGAACTTTTCCATTGCACAGTCGCAGTGAATTCAAAAACTAATAAAGGAATTTGTTCGACGCCATGATGGCTTCGACCGAACCGAGCAAAGTTTAAAAGTTGTATCGTAGTTGAAGCGGTCGGACGTGTCACGGGAGAAAAATTAAAGTAAGAACAAAAAAAAAAAAGGAAAAAAATATATATATATGTACATCGAAATTAAAGTGTGAAAAGTGAAAATTATAGACTGAACCTAAGTGAACCAAAATATATTGAACTAAAGTGAGAAAAAGTGGAAATAATAAGGATTTTTCCGGTTACGTTCATATTTGTGTCGCAAATGTTCTAAACTTCGAAGTTTAAGCGGGAAACAGAATCGGTCCGCCAATACGTCAGTTACGCACGGATCCTGCTGAACGCTTTGGGATGTGCGCGACGTTTTCGATACATTTACGACCACGACCCAAATAATTCTCCGGTACCAAAATTTCCAAAAATACCATTTTTGACGAAAAAATACCATTTTATTCCAAACGTTCCCACTTTTATATGTATATATTAGCTTGGTAACCTAATTTAACCTCGAAAGAACGTAAAATTGAAAAACAAAAAAAAAAAAATTTAGAAACTCAGGCAGGCTCTGCAATTCAATTTTTAAGAATTTCATATTACAAATCCACAATCGTCCAGTGTAGGCGTTAGTGGCCAACACCAACATCGCAAACACCTTCTACAGCTGCATAATTATTTCTCAGTCCTATGCAATTAGGCGGATTTTCGCTACAACAGAGTAAGCTGTACCAACCACCTATTTCAGCAGGCGCTGCACACAGGCGCCTGCGACAACAGCTCTAGAGGCGCACTCCGATAGCGCTTGCAGCAACAGCCACTACAATGCCAATAACAATAACCACAGCGCGTAGCCAACGCGCAACAACAACAACAGCGCACAGCAACGTGCAACAACAACAATAAATACAGCATAACTAGCCAATACCAACCACAGTGAGGCCGCCTTAATATAGGCCCACTGCAACAATAACCGCGCGCAGCCAACGCGCAAATACAACAACACAGGCTAGAAAAACCACAGTGAGGCCGCCTCATATAGGCCCACAGCAACAAAAGCGCGCAGCCAACGCGCAACAACCACAACTACCAGCCACAACAATTATAAGCGCCAACAGCAGCGCCAACAACAACAATTATCAGTGGGGTCGCCTGGCCAAAGGCCCACGGCATCGACAACAAGGCGCATATAAGCGCCAACAAAAACAACAGCGCGTAGCAAGCGCCAACACAATAACAACAACGACAACAAGGCGCATATAAGCGCCAACAAAAACAACAGCGTGCAGGCAACGCGCAACAACAACATCAGCTATAACCACCACAGTGAGGCCGCCTCATATAGGCCCACTGCATCAATAACAACAACCGCGCGCAGCCAGCGCTAACAACAACATTTACCAGCAGCAGCAACCACAGTGAGGCCGCCTTAATATGGGCCCACTGCCACAATAACCGCGCGCAGCCAACGCGCAAATACAACAACACAGGCTAGAAAAACCACAGTGAGGCCGCCTCATATAGGCCCACAGCAACAAAAGCGCGCAGCCAACGCGCAACAACCACAACTACCAGCCACAACAATTAGAAGCGCCAACAACAAAAGCGCTAAGCAAACAAAGCGCCAACAACAGCGCGCAGCCAACGCGCAACAACCACAACTACCAGCCACAACAATTAGAAGCGCCAACAACAAAAGCGCTAAGCAAACAAAGCGCCAACAACAGCGCGCAGCCAGCGCCAACAGCAACAACTACCAGCCACAACAATTACAAGCGCAAATAAGCGCCTACAACAAAAGCGCTAAACAAACAAAGCAGCAACAACAGCGCGCAGCCAACGCGCAACAACAGTGTGCAGGCAACGCGCAACAACAACATCAGCTAGAACCACCACAGTGAGGCCGCCTCATATAGGCCCACTGCATCAATAACAACAACAAGCGCTGCAAAAACAACAACCATAACAGCAACGCGCCGCTACTACAGCTAGCGCCAACGACAACCAGCTTTAACACCAGTGAGGCCCTCTCATATAGGCCCACTATAACGGCACCAACAACAATAACCAAGCGCAGCCAACGCGCAACAACAACAATTACCAGCATCAGCAACCACAGTGAGGCCGCCTTAATATAGGCCCACTGCAACAACAAATACAACAACACCAGATAGAACAAAAGCAGGGGCCACCACGTATGTATACGCCCGCGGCAGCAACAACAACAAATACGACAAAGAGCAACAACGACTTATTCGGTGAGTCCGTGCCAATTGGCACGTTAAATTAGTAATAGATTTTGATTATATAAATAATTTTTCTTAATTGAACTTGAGACTAGGAAAATAAAATTTAACGTAAATAATAAGAAAAGAAAATGTTTTAAATCAAAATAAAGTAAAGTGAACATAAGGGGGGGTTAAAAAAATTGAATTGAAGTAACGTAAAATAAGAAAAGCTAAATGAAATGTAAACAAAAGATAGGAAATTAAGATAACTTTAGTTTTGTACTATACTTAAGGCAGTCAAAGTCTAAATTAAAATAAGTTAAGGGAGTTAAAGTAAAGTTAAAATAAATATAAGGGAGTAAAACTTTAAATTAAAGATAGGAAAGAAAGTTAATTAAATAAACATAAGGGGATCAGACATTCAATTATAAGTAAAAGTAAAAGAAAAGAAAAAAAATTGTAAAAGCTAACGAGGGGAAATGTAAACTTTAAAATTTAAACTAAAAACAATAATAATAATAACAAATAAATCAAATCGAAAAAAGGAAAATTATTTCTTATAACTAAATAAATACTTTAACTAAAAGAAGAGGATAAAATAAATAAAGGCCACTATAAAATAAAATTATAAAATAACTTACACCAAACAAATCAACTAATACTGAAGGTACAAAAAAAAAAGGGGAATTAACAAATTTAACAGAGGGAAACATTTTTTTTCTGAAACTTTTTTTTTATTAAATAAACCTTTCTTTAGTGTGCTTTTCATGTGAAACTCGTTCAGTTGCCCTTAAATTGAACATATATATATACATGTACATATATGGGGGAGGGTAGGTGACAGGTTCTTTGAAATTTACATATAATTATAATTATATATTTTGCTGTCTTAAAGGGAGAGTATGAGAAATATGATTTATAAATAAATTTGTTAATAAAAATGGGAATGCTGACGTGTAATTTCATTATTTAGAAGGTATAGGTAGTTTAAATAAGGGGCCATCGAAATCAGGTGCGTCGATGGCCATGGACGAGGGTGGGCCAAGCACCGGGCGCTGCAACAACACCCGCGGCGCCCCCTTATATTGTTCGGCCTTATTTTTTTTTATTTCAGCCGTTGTAGCCGGTCGTTTCCGGCTCCTTTAAGTTCAAATTTTGGTTAGTTTCAGTTATTTTTGATTTTCAATTTTAAATTCAGTTTTTCTTTTTCAGTTAGTTTTCTGTTGCTTTTTTTATTTAAACGGTTTTTTTGTGTTACTAAACTTATTCGAATTTTCAGTTAGTTTTCGTTATTTTAAAATTTTGTATTGCCTTTGAGTTGCCAGTTAAGTTTTTTTTTGAATTTGAATTTAACCGGCCTCAATTTTTTTTGGACTCTTTTTTTGAATTTTAACGGTTTGTCCGTGGCATCCGGGTTTAACCGGATGTTCGTTTCTAGGTTAGTTTCTGCGTTTGATAGGCATGATAGGAATTTTTCTGTTTATGGCGCAGGACAGTAAGGTTGGCAAGAACCCACCCCAGCCGACAATGACTAGCCACAGTGCACCACTACATCATGCCGACCGCCTTCCTTACTGCTCCATTTTAGATGCGTAAAACCATAACAGATGGCGCCCAACGTGGGGCCCGAAGCGCTGATCTCGATGGCTTTTCTGGTCAGCTTGTGAGGTTTCACCATCTCATAAGTCCCAGGTAGGCAGGCCCAGGAGCCGCCACCTGCGTTGCGATGGGATGGTGAGACTGATCAAGTTGTCTGGATTGGTCTTCGTTGTCAGTAGCTAAGGGCTCCACGAGACTTTACGTCATGTCCACCGGAAGTTTTGCATTTCACCCGGCGAGGCAGTGCTAAACGCACTTAGTTTTTTTTGTAGTAAACATTTTTTTTTGTCCCGGGTCTGTTGTCCGATGTCGGCTTCGGGAAATATATATAAACATGTCCGCTAAGTGGGGTTTAGATTTTTTGTAGGGATTATTTAGTTCTTTTTTCTTCCTTTTTTTTTTGCCGAACGTGTTTGTCCTTTTGCGTTTTATGTTTTAAAGTTCATTTTTTTTTTCCAATTTTCTTTTTATTATTTTGCTGACCCCAACTAATCCAACCAGTCTCAGGGCGACTAGTCTTAGGACAACCCCTGCATTGCGGTTGGATAAGCTGGGATCTTTGGCGATCTATCTTGGCTTCGCAAGTCTGGGGAAGCGGGTCCCAACCGCACCTTTCATTGCGGCGAAGTTAAGAAATTTCCATTTTCAAACCATAATTTTTTTTTCGTTGTACGATACGCTTGCACGCTTCGCAAGTCTGGGGAGACAGGTCGTATCCGCTCCTTTCATTGCGGCGGAGTTAGTAAAAGTGTTGAACCAACAAATTTTTATAAATAAATTTAATTTTGTTTTGGCTTCCAATATTCCTGCCTGTCTCAGGGATGGCAGTCCCGAAGACAGCGCCTGCTTTACGGTCAGGAGTACTGGGACCCAAATAGTATGCATTTAATAAAGTTAGTTTTTTTTTTCTTAAGTACGCCAACATGTCTCAGGGAGATGGGTCTCAGGACCACCCTTGCATTTCGGTTGGAGGTACTGGGTTTTTGTAATTGCTTTAATATTTTCATTTTTCAGTTTCCGCACTCCGCATGTCTGGGGAGTCGGCTCAAACCGTTCCTTTCATTGCGGCAGAGTAAGCGGAAGTGCTTTTGCTAAACTAAATACTTTTTTTGTGTAACCTTAACTGGTCTTCAGTGGGCCAACCAGTCTCAGGGTGATTAGTCTCAAAGACCACCCCTGCATTGCGGCCTGGCTTACTGAAACCCAGTTGGGAAAATTAAAATATACCTATATAAAATTTAAAATTTGTTTGTTTTGGGGACCAGTTCGTAACCAGTCTCAGGGCGATCAGTCTCAAAGACGACGTTTAGTTTTGTTTTTTTTCGTTTTATTTACCTATGCCTTTTAATGATGGGAGGTCAGCATTCCCATTGAACATTTAAATACATATATTTTTCAACCCACACACACACTTGCATTTCATTATATTTTGATACGTTTGTTTATTAACCAACATTTTTTTTTCAGCATATTTTTGTATATATATATTGCGCTATTTTTTTTACGGTTGGTTCGATACGATTATCGAATCACATATAGACCTTGCATTTTTCGGTATCGCGTGATCGTAAATAGACTTAGTTTTTTTTTACTTTTTTTTCCCCAAAACGTCTTTGTATAGGGTAGAAAGGGGGTGAATCTAAACTGTCGACCCTTGTCCCAATTGCCCTTGTAACCTAAATTTTCTTTTGTTTATTGTGCTGCTTATCGAAGCAAGCACACTACCGGATTTGACACTAAATTTTCTCTCGATTTTGACACACGGATTTTCTTGGCATGGACGCGCAGAAGGAGGGTATGGTTCTCCGAAGCTCCGGACGCGGGAGTTGGGGCAAACCAAGAGGCGGTAGAGGAGCGGTTTCAATGCAACCAACAAACCGGCCTTTAGTGATGCACTCTCCAGTAGGTGCCTTCGGGGCATCCGAGCCGACCAGAATGAGTTTGACTCCTGGTCCCAATCAGAAAGCTGATAGACCAGGCAGCAATAATGGCCATGACACATCTATTGGAGTAGGACCATTGGAGAACCTATACGATTCTGCGAATAACTTGTTGGCAGGCACACAGGAGGAAGCTGGAGCTCAGTCAGGAATCCATATGCCTCCCAACAATTTAGGTGGTGGAATCCCTCCTCAACCGCAGAACCGCGTTGCTCCTGCAGAGGACTCATGGGTGCATGTACTACATCAGCTGTTCAGGACCTCTCAGGAAGAAATGAGGAACGAAATGAGGACAATCAGACAAAACATGGATGTGCTTCGCGACACGGTAAGATCTTCACAAGGCCCGAGTCATGCCAGGAATAACTATAGAGATGAAAGAAACCAAGCGCCAACTTTCGTAAACAGCCACGCTAATATCGTTTCTAATAGCATGGCGGTGAAACCTCAGGACTGGAAGGTGTCCTTCGATGGCACGGGAAGCGTGGCAGACTTCCTGTTTAAGTTGGATACTTTATGCGAGCGAACCCAATGTTCTTGTGAACAGATCATGGCCAGCTTCCATTTATTTTTGGCAGGACGTGCTGAAGAATGGTATTGGCTGTTTACGAAGCAAAACCCAACTGCGACCTATGACTTTTTGTGCTATTCTCTAAGGAGGGAGTTTGGCACCCTAAAAAGCGACCATGAGATAATGATGGACATATCTATGCGAAGGCAAAAGCCCAGCGAGACGTATGATGTGTTTCACACGGATATAGTGGCATTGAATGCACGGCTTAGGGAGCCAATGTCGGAGGCCCTGCTAATTGATATTATAAAAAGAAATGTCAACAGCAGTTTGAAGCTGATGCTGTTTAACGCGGGGGTGAGAACATTGCACGATCTTCGTGATGTTGCTCGAAAAGGGGAGCAGGTACTTAAGGAAAGCAAAATCCTGGGAGCGACATATACGGGACGGCACGTAAATGAAGCTCGAACAATAGCACCCGACATCAGGATTGAGGGCGAAGACGGCGAAGTGGACCCGCAACTCGAGGCTTTAGAGTATCGGCGTTACCGAAAACCGGACTATTCGGGCATCCAATGCTGGAATTGTCAGAGCATGGGGCACTCCTACATTTACTGTGAGGAACCTGTTAAGCAACCATTCTGCTTCAAGTGCGGTCAGAGGGGAGTGTTGACTCCGAAATGTCCAAAAGAACATCGGAGACAGGGAAACCTGTACCCGAGCGAGAAGATGGGGGAAACTCGTTCGGTGCCATAGCCCCTATATCAGCCAGTACACCAGGAGTCGCCTCGTGTACTGAACCAAGGGGTAGGTCCCGCGCAAACAGTGAGTCGAATGGAAGTGGTGAGCTTCCGAAGGCTACTGACACCCTGGCGAAGGACTACCCAAACATCATAGTAACTTTTCCTGATAGTACAGATAGTTCCGATTCGGATGGTCCAGTGTCTTCACATAATATGGTGAAACCAGTTTGTATCTTAAAAAGGCATAGGAAGGATGTCGCTTCCCAAACGCAAATACCACCTAGTTTGGGGCATAGAGTCAACAACTACGAGCTGATCAGGTCCAGAATATTCCAAAATGACACGGATTCATTTGTGTCTGAAAATATTTTGAAATGTAGGATGAGGTATCGTAGCCGGGTTCAGGAGCGTAAACTTTTGCAAAGCACTACGTTGATGATTACTGAGGATGAAAGACCTTTAGTACGTGTGCAAATTGAAAATAGTTTTCTGGTTGGACTGCTGGACTCGGGTGCGAATGTCTCCATCCTCGGCAAAGATTGTCAGAAGTTTTTGGACACAAATGGACTTAAGTACCACCCATTACAGGCTTTTGTGTATACAGCGGGTGGCGGCAAACAGAAAATATTAGGCTCTATTTCTTTACCAGTGACTTTCAAAAACACAACCAAAATTATTCGTTTCTATCTTGTTCCTTCCCTTATTCAAGAAGCCTACTTCGGAGTTGACTTCTGGAGAGCTTTCGCGTTAGCTCCTGAAATATTTCCAAGTATAGCATGTTTAGAGGTTGTTGACGAAAAGGGAGAGGAACATAATTACCATGATTTGACACACGCCCAAAAGACCAAACTGCAGAAGGTAGTGGATATGTTTCCGTCCTTTGAGAAGTTAGGTCTGGGGCAAACTAAGCTAGTCGAACACCACATTGATACGGGTGATGCGGTTCCAATTAAAAGTAGGCATTTTCCTCTTTCGCCACCGAGGCAAGTCGAAGCTTTTAGTGAAATAGAAAGGTTGCTCGAAATGGGGGTTATAGAGGAATCAAACTCACCCTGGTGTAGTCCCGTGGTTTTGGTTCGGAAGCCAGGGAAGGTTAGGCTTTGCATAGACTCCAGGAAGGTCAACGCGGTAACTAAAAAGGATTCATACCCATTGCCTCATATCAACGGTTTATTAAGCAGGTTGAAGGACACTCACTTTATTAGTGGTATTGATCTGAAGGATGCGTTTTTCCAGATCAAGCTGACAGAGTCTTCAAAGGAGAAAACAGCATTCGCAGTCCCGGGGAAGCCTCTGTACCACTATAAAGTGATGCCATTTGGGTTATGCAATGGACCGCAGACGATGAGCCGGCTGATGGACAAGGCGATTCCCTCGCGTTTGCGGGAGAATGTCTTCGTCTACCTGGATGATTTGATGGTATGCAGCACGAACTTTGAGGACCACCTGAAATTATTGGCGGAAGTGGCAAAGTGCTTGAAGGACGCGGGCCTGACCATCAATGTGAAGAAGAGCAAATTTTGTCAGAAGGAAATTCGATATTTAGGGTACTTGATAGGAAGCGGGTGCTTGAAGGTAGATCCAGGGAAGATAGAGGCAGTTAAGAGTTTCCCAATCCCGAAGTCTCCTCGACAGGTTCGTAGGTTCGTGGGCATGGCAAATTGGTATAGGGCGTTTATTACAAATTTTGCTGATTTAGCAGGCCCTTTGACCGATTGCCTTCGAAAGTCGCTAGGCCCTTTCAAACTTACTCCTGAGGCAATAGAAGCTTTTGAAAAGCTGAAGGTAGCCCTGAGTTCCGCCCCTGTCTTGGCCCAACCCGATTTCACTAAAGAGTTTGTTATACAGTGTGATGCTTCGAAGATAGGCGTGGGTGGTGTGCTGTTCCAGGTCGATGATGAGGGCGCTGAGCATCCAATCGCATTTGTCTCAAAAAAGCTGAACAATGCTCAGCGCAATTATACAGTGACCGAGCTGGAATGCCTGGCAGCCATAGTCAGTGTCAACCGTTTCCGACCTTATGTCGAAGGTTTGCCATTCCGAATTATCACGGACCACTCTAGCCTCAAATGGTTGATGACACAAAAAGACTTGAGTGGCAGGTTGGCTAGGTGGTCCCTTCTGTTGCAGCGGTACGATTTCTCGATGGAACATCGCAAGGGTACGTTGAATGTGGTACCAGACGCCCTCTCCCGTTTTGACGTAGATGAGTTGAATTATCCTTCCGCATCTCACGAAATAGATTTAGAGGCTCCGGAATTTAAAAGTGCAGAGTATCAGGATCTGTCCCAAACTATTTTAGATAATGAGGACTCTCTGCCGGATTTAAGACTAAATGGCGGTCTGATATTTAAAAGGGTTAAATTTCGGAAAGGTGTGGAGGATGAGGAGGACTCACTATGGAGGTTGTGGCTACCGTCAGGGTTAATCGAGAAGGCGATACGTCTGGCACATGACGCAAGCAGAAGCTACCATGGAGGTTGGCAAAAGACTTTGGAACGCGTTCGACAAAATTATTTCTGGCCAGGGCAGGCCAAGGACGTTCGGAAATACGTGGGCAGGTGTGATACCTGCAGGCAGTAAAGGCGACCAATCAACAGTCCAGACCACCTATAGCGCAGACTTTCACTTCGGAAAGGCCATTTCAGCGGTTTTATTGCGACTTTTTGGGACCTTATCCTAGATCTAAACGGCGGAATCAGTTTCTTTTTATAGTATTGGACCATTTTACAAAGTATGTTTGGTTAAAACCCATGCAGAGGGCTACGACTGCAAATGTTATGAACTACTTCAGCTCTGAGGTTTTTCCAGCTGCCGGGGTCCCTGAGTATATCCATAGCGACAATGGTAAACAGTTTATCTCTAAGGAAATGAAGCAATTTCTAGATAACTACGGGGTAACTCATATTAGGACAGGGCTATACTCTCCGCAAGCTAACGCGTCAGAACGCGTAAACAGAGAAATTGTTTCAAAAATAAGAATTTTCCTTAGGGGTAAACAGGATCATACGGACTGGGACAAACATATACCCGAGATCTTAGCAGTTTTACGAAGTGATTTTCATACTTCCATTCAGTGCTCTCCGTACTTTGCATTATATGGTCAGAACATGGTCCAGCACGCATCAGCGTATACTATATTGGAGAAACTCGGTAGTCTTAAGGAGGATGAAGTCCCTATAGCCAGCAGAGTAGACAAGTTAGCAAACATCCGCGAGCAAATTCGTAAGAATTTAGACCAGGCAAAGGATAGAGCAGTGCGGGTATATAATAAACGTTCTAGACTAGTGAACTATAGGGAAGGTCAGGAGGTTTTTAGGAGAAATTTTGCTTTGAGCAGTTTTAAACAAGGCATAAACGCGAAATTCCTGCCGAAATATCTTAAGTGCCGAGTTCGTCGAAAAGTGGGTAATGCGCTGTATGACTTAGAGGACCTGACGGGTAAATTGATAGGCCGTTTCCATGCTTCGGATATTCGTCCACAATAACCAAGATTTTAAACGTTTTTCTTTTTTTTCAAATTTACCATTTCTATCTGGGCGTTTTGGCAGTCGGGGACAACTCGCCCAGTATTCTCCCCGAGCACCGTCTTCATAGGGAATCCACATCGCTTTCACCGGAAGCAGTGGATGACCTGGCAGTTTTGACGAGTTCTCCATAATCAAAATGTCTGCCGGCCGCGAAGCTTATAACTAGGAAGCCAAGTTAGCGGGCCCGCTTGTATATCAATTTTTTTTCCATACCTTTTCTGTGGGGGTGAATCCACTAGAACAAATTTCTTTCGGAGTTTTGACGAGTTCTCCAATAACAAATGTCTACGCCGCAAAGCCATATAAACTAAGAAACAAAAAGCAAACTACATTTTTGGAAGCCCAATTCTGGGGGGCGAGAAACCACAGAGCAAGTGTTCTTTTTAGAACAGCCTGTCCTAGGTCCAGCGTGCGGGGTTGGACTAGTAGGGGGGACAGCGGGTAAGCCCAGCTATGTCTGGCACGGAAGGGGGGTAGGCGTCTCTGGCCTAAACAAATAGAGAAACCACCGCAACATCGGACTTTCCAATTTTAGTATTTTGAAACAAAATAACATTTACTGGCTTACTAGGCCATAGCAGTCAGCTTTTGTAGAGGATTATCTCTCATTATCTGCGTCCGGTTCTCGGAGTTTCGGAGTGGTTTCAGTTTCCGAACCAGGTAGACTTAGAAGCGTCGGACGCTATATTGGGCGGTCAAAGGCATAGTGAGTCAATGAAGGCTGAAATGCTTAGAACTTTGTCAGATGGCCGCTCCACATGTTAAACATGATTTAACATATTTGCATCGTAATTCGTTCAACAAACTTTGTATGGAAGTGGATCCTTCAGAGTTCTAAGCAAATTAGCTCTAAGCCTTATGGGCCAGTCTATTTTAGGGCAGGTAGAGATTAACTACGGCCCCTATTACGGGTAACGGGCAGTGGTTAAATCTTTATCTACCTAAAGCAGGTACAGGAGGTATTTTAGCAAGGTAAAGGGATACGCGTGTAAAGCCGGATAGTTCGGGAACTGGAACCAGTCTAGGATTTGGGGTCGGACGCGGAATTCGAAGCTAGTTCTTTTGCTGGAATGACTAGCATTTGGTAGGAGAAATGTGTAGGCCAGTCCGAAATTTCACCTGACTTTCTTTACAATCCGCCCTATCCTGCATTTCGACGCGAATCGCATATTTTTCTTTGCTGAGCAACTTCGTCAATACCGTGTTCTAATCGAGCAAAGCTAGTAACTGCATTACAGTACATTTTCTTTCAATCTATTCTTTCAGGGGTTAGTAGAAAGGCCTCGATGGCTTTATGATGAATTTCATAATCCGATTGCCAATAGTATACCTAGTGGGAAGTCTAAGTGAACCTAAGGACTCACTAATTATCTAAGCCTTAGTTGTGGCATTATATAAATTTTTTTTTATCTCGAGTGGGTCATTCCACTCAGAACATACCCTCCATTAATAATTTTTCATAAATTGCTTTGGTGCCTGGCACTGCAACATCGTTCTCCTCAACACGGATCATTGATTGACCGACGATTTTCAATACTAATTTTTCTTTGTATTTCAATCGTAATTCATTTTAAGTCGAGATTTTTTTTTTGAATTCTCAATAACTAGCCAATTTCGAGATTGTATTCACTTTTTCTTCCATATTTCGACTCAATCATAAGGCGGGTCACCTTCTTACAGAGATTAGTAAGCGAGGCAAGCGAGATGCAGGGTAGGGCTGATTACCTTACCGGATTTGTCACAAATTTTCAAATTTAAAGGATTTTTTTTTTAGGGAATGTTCTGTTGCCCGGCTAGCTCGTGGTAGAACTAGAGACTCTTATCTAGGGGTGAGTCGTGCCCCACGTTTTTTTTATTGCTGTAAATGGTGTTCTCGCAGGTAAACCTTTTTCCTGTTCGCTTCATTGACCGGTCTTCGAAGCGAAGCAGGCCTGTTATGGTTTGCCTTCGATTAAGTCATTTTTGGTTCATGGTGATTGGGCATTACTCACGGGGTTTTTAGTTGACAGTTTAGATTCACGCTCCGGTTCGACTTTTTATCGATTGTTTTCTTGAGTTGGTATGGTTATGCACAGCTGGCAACACCAAAATTTCCCATGGAATGGAAAGGTACCAATAACGGAACTTTTAATTTCCATGAAAATAAGTATGTGGTGTGTTCCTGGAGTGGCCGGGGTAAACTGCGGGCGAAATTATGGATGCTTGCGGGCGCCCGTGAATGTGTCAGCAAAGGGGGAATAGACCTATTGGTGTATCATTTTTTTGGGTATGAATTTATCTTTGTATGCGAAAAATGTATTGGGCAGGGTATGATTGACAGTTGAATATGATTCTTTTTGTAAGGGACTGGTAGGTCAAACGAATGTAAACAAATTAATTAACCCTATGGTATAGGACATGTTCATGGGTTCTTCACTATTAACAATAAATTAACCCTATAACATCCGCAATTTTAGAGAGAAAACAAAAAAAAAGTTTTGTTCGGTTACAGTTACCAATAAAACACTTTAAATGCTACAAAATTTGCTACATAATTAACTATCATTTTGGTTTGGTCATTGAATTAAAGATAAAATACAAATAGTGAAAATTTAAAACAAAAAAATTAATTAACCAATTTTTTTTTATTGTAAAAACGCTTCAAGTCGGTTAAAGATTTTTCAATCGGACATTATATTCTGCGTTCGAATGAGAGCCACGTCAATTTCAATCATACCTTGTTTGGCAAAATTCATTTCATTAGCATTGAAGTGACTAATCGGACTTGGAGTATAAAATGTTCGCAATTCCCCAATCCAGCAGTTTCGGGTTACCCGGGGCACCCAGGGAACACACCATCCACATGACCCGGACAGTAAAAATTTTGCGCGCGCAAACAGGTGCGTGCCTCAGGACTCGAATCCTAATACGATAGCAGTAAATTTTACTACTTACTACGCTTTACCCAAAATTTACTACTTTTCTGTCTTCTTAAGGAAATACTGCGTCCAAAAACAGGGCAGAACATAGGACACAGCGGGCTTATCAAGTTGGCAATAGACCTTTATTTCTTCTTTTGGGACAAAACTCTTGAAGAAATAGAATTTATTCAATTAATCTCACAAGAATTAAATTCCCAACAAAAAGGTAGTAAATAATTTTCACTACTAGATTCAACTGCGTTATTTTTATTTTGCTTTCATATAACAACAACAACAAAAGTTTCTTATCAATTCCTTTTTTTATCGAATTCAAGATTAATAAAATTATTAATCATTTTCCAGTAATAATCAAGTTTCCTTTTTCATATAATCCATTTTTTTTAATTTTACTACATTTTTACAAAATTTGGTACTTTTAAGAAAAACGTAGTTTCGAGTCCTGATGGTAATAACCGTTTGCACCACGCGACATGACAACCACCCACCAATCAGATTGCGCCACCTGGCAACAACCCGATCACACCATGACAGATAGCGGAACTTTTCCATTGCACAGTCGCAGTGAATTCAAAAACTAATAAAGGAATTTGTTCGACGCCATGATGGCTTCGACCGAACCGAGCAAAGTTTAAAGGTTGTATCGTAGTTGAAGCGGTCGGACGTGTCACGGGAGAAAAATTAAAGTAAGAACAAAAAAAAAAAAGGAAAAAAATATATATATATGTACATCGAAATTAAAGTGTGAAAAGTGAAAATTATAGACTGAACCTAAGTGAACCAAAATATATTGAACTAAAGTGAGAAAAAGTGGAAATAATAAGGATTTTTCCGGTTACGTTCATATTTGTGTCGCAAATGTTCTAAACTTCGAAGTTTAAGCGGGAAACAGAATCGGTCCGCCAATACGTCAGTTACGCACTGATCCTGCTGAACGCTTTGGGATGTGCGCGACGTTTTCGATACATTTACGACCACGACCCAAATAATTCTCCGGTACCAAAATTTCCAAAAATACCATTTTTGACGAAAAAATACCATTTTATTCCAAACGTTCCCACTTTTATATGTATATATTAGCTTGGTAACCTAATTTAACCTCGAAAGAACGTAAAATTGAAAAACAAAAAAAAAAAAATTTAGAAACTCAGGCAGGCTCTGCAATTGAATTTTTAAGAATTTCATATTACAAATCCACAATCGTCCAGTGTAGGCGTTAGTGGCCAACACCAACATCGCAAACACCTTCTACAGCTGCATAATTATTTCTCAGTCCTATGCAATTAGGCGGATTTTCGCTACAACAGAGTAAGCTGTACCAACCACCTATTTCAGCAGGCGCTGCACACAGGCGCCTGCGACAACAGCTCTAGAGGCGCACTCCGATAGCGCTTGCAGCAACAGCCACTACAATGCCAATAACAATAACCACAGCGCGTAGCCAACGCGCAACAACAACAACAGCGCACAGCAACGTGCAACAACAACAATAAATACAGCATAACTAGCCAATACCAACCACAGTGAGGCCGCCTTAATATAGGCCCACTGCAACAATAACCGCGCGCAGCCAACGCGCAAATACAACAACACAGGCTAGAAAAACCACAGTGAGGCCGCCTCATATAGGCCCACAGCAACAAAAGCGCGCAGCCAACGCGCAACAACCACAACTACCAGCCACAACAATTATAAGCGCCAACAGCAGCGCCAACAACAACAATTATCAGTGGGGTCGCCTGGCCAAAGGCCCACGGCATCGACAACAAGGCGCATATAAGCGCCAACAAAAACAACAGCGCGTAGCAAGCGCCAACACAATAACAACAACGACAACAAGGCGCATATAAGCGCCAACAAAAACAACAGCGTGCAGGCAACGCGCAACAACAACATCAGCTATAACCACCACAGTGAGGCCGCCTCATATAGGCCCACTGCATCAATAACAACAACCGCGCGCAGCCAGCGCTAACAACAACATTTACCAGCAGCAGCAACCACAGTGAGGCCGCCTTAATATGGGCCCACTGCCACAATAACCGCGCGCAGCCAACGCGCAAATACAACAACACAGGCTAGAAAAACCACAGTGAGGCCGCCTCATATAGGCCCACAGCAACAAAAGCGCGCAGCCAACGCGCAACAACCACAACTACCAGCCACAACAATTAGAAGCGCCAACAACAAAAGCGCTAAGCAAACAAAGCGCCAACAACAGCGCGCAGCCAACGCGCAACAACCACAACTACCAGCCACAACAATTAGAAGCGCCAACAACAAAAGCGCTAAGCAAACAAAGCGCCAACAACAGCGCGCAGCCAGCGCCAACAGCAACAACTACCAGCCACAACAATTACAAGCGCAAATAAGCGCCTACAACAAAAGCGCTAAACAAACAAAGCAGCAACAACAGCGCGCAGCCAACGCGCAACAACAGTGTGCAGGCAACGCGCAACAACAACATCAGCTAGAACCACCACAGTGAGGCCGCCTCATATAGGCCCACTGCATCAATAACAACAACAAGCGCTGCAAAAACAACAACCATAACAGCAACGCGCCGCTACTACAGCTAGCGCCAACGACAACCAGCTTTAACACCAGTGAGGCCCTCTCATATAGGCCCACTATAACGGCACCAACAACAATAACCAAGCGCAGCCAACGCGCAACAACAACAATTACCAGCATCAGCAACCACAGTGAGGCCGCCTTAATATAGGCCCACTGCAACAACAAATACAACAACACCAGATAGAACAAAAGCAGGGGCCACCACGTATGTATACGCCCGCGGCAGCAACAACAACAAATACGACAAAGAGCAACAACGACTTATTCGGTGAGTCCGTGCCAATTGGCACGTTAAATTAGTAATAGATTTTGATTATATAAATAATTTTTCTTAATTGAACTTGAGACTAGGAAAATAAAATTTAACGTAAATAATAAGAAAAGAAAATGTTTTAAATCAAAATAAAGTAAAGTGAACATAAGGGGGGGTTAAAAAAATTGAATTGAAGTAACGTAAAATAAGAAAAGCTAAATGAAATGTAAACAAAAGATAGGAAATTAAGATAACTTTAGTTTTGTACTATACTTAAGGCAGTCAAAGTCTAAATTAAAATAAGTTAAGGGAGTTAAAGTAAAGTTAAAATAAATATAAGGGAGTAAAACTTTAAATTAAAGATAGGAAAGAAAGTTAATTAAATAAACATAAGGGGATCAGACATTCAATTATAAGTAAAAGTAAAAGAAAAGAAAAAAAATTGTAAAAGCTAACGAGGGGAAATGTAAACTTTAAAATTTAAACTAAAAACAATAATAATAATAACAAATAAATCAAATCGAAAAAAGGAAAATTATTTCTTATAACTAAATAAATACTTTAACTAAAAGAAGAGGATAAAATAAATAAAGGCCACTATAAAATAAAATTATAAAATAACTTACACCAAACAAATCAACTAATACTGAAGGTACAAAAAAAAAAGGGGAATTAACAAATTTAACAGAGGGAAACATTTTTTTTCTGAAACTTTTTTTTTATTAAATAAACCTTTCTTTAGTGTGCTTTTCATGTGAAACTCGTTCAGTTGCCCTTAAATTGAACATATATATATACATGTACATATATGGGGGAGGGTAGGTGACAGGTTCTTTGAAATTTACATATAATTATAATTATATATTTTGCTGTCTTAAAGGGAGAGTATGAGAAATATGATTTATAAATAAATTTGTTAATAAAAATGGGAATGCTGACGTGTAATTTCATTATTTAGAAGGTATAGGTAGTTTAAATAAGGGGCCATCGAAATCAGGTGCGTCGATGGCCATGGACGAGGGTGGGCCAAGCACCGGGCGCTGCAACAACACCCGCGGCGCCCCCTTATATTGTTCGGCCTTATTTTTTTTTATTTCAGCCGTTGTAGCCGGTCGTTTCCGGCTCCTTTAAGTTCAAATTTTGGTAAGTTTCAGTTATTTTTGATTTTCAATTTTAAATTCAGTTTTTCTTTTTCAGTTAGTTTTCTGTTGCTTTTTTTATTTAAACGGTTTTTTTTGTGTTACTAAACTTATTCGAATTTTCAGTTAGTTTTCGTTATTTTAAAATTTTGTATTGCCTTTGAGTTGCCAGTTAAGTTTTTTTTTGAATTTGAATTTAACCGGCCTCAATTTTTTTTGGACTCTTTTTTTGAATTTTAACGGTTTGTCCGTGGCATCCGGGTTTAACCGGATGTTCGTTTCTAGGTTAGTTTCTGCGTTTGATAGGCATGATAGGAATTTTTCTGTTTATGGCGCAGGACAGTAAGGTTGGCAAGAACCCACCCCAGCCGACAATGACTAGCCACAGTGCACCACTACATCATGCCGACCGCCTTCCTTACTGCTCCATTTTAGATGCGTAAAACCATAACAGGACCTACAGTTTTTTGCCGACTCCGAACGGCACTTGTACAGCAAATGAGTTTTTGCTGAGAAGCTTCTCATGGAAAAAATACACCCGGAGAGTTTGCCATCCTTCTGACGAGGGACGACCCCGTTTAGAAAAATTCTTTTTTTCTAAATAACACAGTGCAAAAAAATTTACCAAAGTTAAAATACCTTGGAAGTAATAGAAGCTTTCTGGTAGATCTCGGTGAATTAAGAAGAACTGCGTACAAAAAAACCTCCAAAATCTTGAGTTAGGGGTTAAAAACCGGGTTTTCATACTATATAATTGGGTACACTACACTTTACACTCACCTCGGTACTTTTAAATAAATAAAAGGACTTTAATTTAAAATTTAAATTAAACTGTAATAAGCGGGAGCGTATGTGTAACTGTGTTAGTGTGCGTGTGAGGTGTGGTAAGATGGCCGGCGGCAGGGTTGCTGCGAACGCGGCGGTGGTTACGGCTAAGTTAGCCATCCCGGCCCCCTAGGCGAGTAATCAGCCTAGTAATCGCTGTAGCTGCTGCAGTGTCTCTACGACGTTGCTTAGCCCGGTTGGACGTCGGTCGCGTTGCCTAGGAGGGTGCTGAGTGTTGATGTTGCTGGGTTCCGGTATCGTGCACCAGGATGATTCCACGCCTGTGGACGATGGTTCGGCTGCCATATTGTGCGTCGAGGTTGCGTGACGCGTGGTGGTTGCGCTCTTGGTCGCGCGTTGTTGTGTAGCGCTTGCGGTTGCGATCTTGGTCGCGCGTTGGTGCGTGAAGGCGGTGTCGCTGGGGCGCTACGCCAGGCTGTCCGATGTAGCAGCGTATGATGTGGCCTGTCGCATATTTGGCACAACACATTCGAGGTGCACGCATCCGTCGCATGCCACAAGGCCAAACAATTAAGGCAATAGCCATGTGCCTGTGCTACCTGTTGCCGTTGCTGGGGTTGCATGGCTTTGAATATGCCACACAAACGCAATAGGGGGCAACGTGCAGGATGTGCCGTTACCGGATCTCTTAGGGGCGGCTCTTCGGTGACCGCTGCATGGGTCTCATTTATAGCCCTACGTGGCGCTGGCGACGGTGCAGTTGTTGCACGAGGAGCGTTGGTGCGCGGAGGTTCAACAGGTGTTGCGCGTGCTCGTGGCACGGTTATCGCCGAGCGGATGATTGGTGTCGGGGTGACTTCTTCGATTTCCATGCTCGTAGACATCTGTTTTAAAAAGATAATGGATTTTAGTGTTTTATAAAGGCATTTGGGGTGCTTAATTTGAGCACTATGTGTATCTACAGATGTATTTCTTATATAAGGCTTTATGTATTTATGATAAGCGGTTTTCTTTACGATATAAGAGGGTATTATTAACGATTTTCAGGAATCTAGTCCTTCGAGCCACCTCTTTAGGAGTGAGGTTTTAACTCTTGGGGGTAACATCGCTTGGTGGATGCATTGCCTTTATTTGATTGGAAGCGAGAATTATCGATTTTTAGCTATTCGCGCGATTGAAATTAGTTGGTATTAGACTCGGTTGGCAAAAGGCATAGTTTGACGAGCGGTCGCGTTAACATTCCGGTTTGTGTACGTAGGTCAACTACCCGGATGTGACCGTCGGAACCGTAGTGTACCTTTTCGATGCGGGCTAGCCGCCATTCGGTAGGTGGGAGACAGTCGTCATGTATTAGGACGCATTCTCCAATTTTTGGAGCTTCTTGAGTGTTTTTCCACCGATATCTTTTATGGAGGTCTTTGAGATATTCCTCCTTCCATCGGCGACTAAATTCATGATGGAGAATTTTGATTCGTTCCCACCGATTTATGAGGGAGAGTGAGTCCACGTTTGGTTCTGGTATAGCCAAAAGTGGAGCTCCTCTAAGAAAATGCCCAGGTGTGAGGGCTGTAAAGTCGGAGGGATCTTGCGAGAGCGCTGATAGCGGCCGTGAATTTAGAACGGCTTCGACTCGTATGAGTAGCGTTGTGAACTCTTCAAATGTGAATTTATAATTGCCAGCGGCTTTTTTAAAATGTGTTTTAAAGCTTTTAACAGCTGATTCCCATAGTCCACCCATATGTGGGGCGCTCGGGGGGATGAATTGCCAATTAATGCCTTGAGGTGCATATTGTTCAATGACATGCGGCGAGACTTCTTTTGCGAACTGTTCGAACTCCCTTTCGGTTGCGCGTTGGGCACCGATGAAGGTTTTACCGTTGTCGCTCATGATTTTTGAGGGAAATCCTCGCCGTCCGACAAAGCGTGCAAATTCCGCGAGGAAAGCTGACGTTGTCAGATCGGAACATAACTCTAAGTGCACGGCTTTTGTCGTAAAGCATACAAAAACAGCCACGTAACCTTTCATTATGGTAGATGACCTTAGCATCGAGGCCTTTAACTGGAAAGGTCCGGCAAAATCAACACCCGTGATGGTGAAAGGCAGAGAAAAATTGCAGCGTTCAGGTGGTAGAGCTGCCATGATCTGCGTGTGCATCTTTTGCTTATGTAGCGTACAGACTTTACACGTAAAGATGCATTTTTTGATCAGAGGCTTTAGTCGTGGTATATAAAATTCTTGTCGGATCATTTGTTGCATTAGCCGGTGTTCGGCGTGCACCATTAAAAGGTGAAGATAATTAATGAAAAGCATGGCAAATGCTGATTTCTCAGGTATTATTAAGCACTAATAGAGCGCTCTTTTTGTCAATAGGTTTGGACCCCATTAGCAGTGTTCGTTCACTGTTATAGTATCGAGTTTGCGTGGACTCGATTAGAGGTATTTTTGCCCGCTGCAACTCTTGGTGCGTTAGAGCATAGCTTTCGGTATTAGATATTCCTTGCACTTTGTTCTTTAAGCGATTTACAAATTGAAACATATACGCTATTACCCTTAAGGCTCGGGGGAACGACGAAAATCGCTCTAGGATATCCGTGTCCTCCAGAGTGGTATGAAAGCCTTCGATTCTTCGACTTTCTGGGGCTATGATATTTCGTGCAGGTGATTTTGGCCACGCTTCTTGTGGTTCTACTAGCCAGCTTGGGCCGTTCCACCAAAGTATGGTGGTTGTTAAATGCAATGGTTTGCAGCCTCTTGTGCCAAGATCTGCAGGGTTATCAGCACTGGCAACATGCCGCCAAGTTGCTGGTCCTACTAAATCAATAATTTCAGCTGTGCGGTTTGACACGTATGTTTTCCACGTATGTGGTGGTTTTTCTAACCATGCTAGGACGATTTCTGAATCGGTCCATAAATACAATTTCCTATTGCTCAGGTTCAGATGTTTTTGTACGGTCGAGGCTAGTTTTGCGAGCAGAAGTGCGCCGCATAGCTCGAGCCGTGGAAGGCTTACGGTCTTGAGGGGTGCGACCTTGCCTTTTGCTACTAATAAGTAGCTGGCAGTTTTGCCATTGTGCTGACTTCGCACATAAATCGCTGCGCAGTATGCTTTTTCAGAAGCGTCGCAGAAGCCATGTAGTTCGACTTGGTGATCAGGGGCGAAATTTACCCACCGAGGTATTTGTATCTCGGAAATAGTATGCAGGTTGTTTGCAAATTGGGACCATTTTATTAAGCGGAGTGGTTTAACCACTTCGTCCCAATCGGTTCCATCTAGCCATAATTCTTGTATCAAGATCTTTGCTTGAATCATAATTGGCGCAAGCCATCCTGCGGGGTCGAAAAGTTTCGCCACAGAGGATAGAATTTGCCTTTTAGTTTTTGCGGATTTTGCAGATATCGACTCAAGAGTGTATGAAAATTGGTCTGATATTGCATTCCGTTGTATGCCCAAGGTTTTGGTGGTGCTCTCTTTTTCAAATTTTAGAAAATTGGTATCTAGGAGATTTTCTTTTTTTATATTTGCCAGTATTTCTGGATGATTGGAAGTTATCTTTTTTAATGGAAACCCTGCTGAGTCGAGGGCTTCGATAACTTGAGCTAGTGACTCGCACGCTAAAGAAGGCTATGGCTTCCCGACTTTTGTGTCCTTTGCCAGTTCGTGTAATGTACGAATGGCTAGGAAGGGGGTGCAGTTTACGCCAAATGTCACCGTTTTTAGTCTGTAGTCGCGTATTGGACTACTAGGTGAACTGCGAAATATAATCTGGTAATCTTGGTCGTCTTCATGTACTAGGATTTGCCTGTACATTTTCTCGACGTCACCATTGAAAACGTATTTATACATACGCTACTGTAGTATAAGTAGCATTAAATCTGGTTGTAATGTTGGTCCCGTGTATAAAACATCGTTAAGGGAGTTACCTGAGCTTGGCGTGTTTGCCTTTTGTAATTTTTTCATAGCAATTTACTGATTCCATATGATCAAGAACATTGTCGTATGAGGTTTTTAGCTCGCCTTTTTAAGTAGGTTTCTTTCCATACTTAGAAACTGCTGTAGAGCTGAGGTTCGTGAGTGACCCAAGGCGAGTGTATCAGGAAATTGTTGTTTAAATGGTAGTCGAACGACGTACCGCCCGTTCTCTGATCTTGTAGTTGTGGCTTTGTAGAAGTCTTCACAATACTTATCGTCAGCTGTAGTAACGGGAATTGGAGGGAGTTCTTCGACTTCCCAGAATTTTCTCAATTGTGAATTAAGATTTTTGTTTGAAATATCTTCCACTTGCGTTGTGAACGTGGAGATTTTCTCTTTGACTTGGCCGCTTAAAATCCATCCGAAGATGGTATTTTGGGCTAATAGGTTGTTGGAGATTTTCTCAACACCTTGTAGTATTATTTGGGGGATTAGATCGCTTCCCAATAATATGTCGATTTGATCGGGGGTATGGCAGTTGGGATCGGCATGTTTCAGATGTGAAAACTTTTGCCAGTGCTCGCTGTTTTATTATAGCTTGGGAGCATGTTTGTCAGTCGCGGCAGAAATATAGCTTGTGCTTTTATTCTTTGATCCGCATTTGAAGACATCAAGGTAATGAGGCAGATTTTACTTGAGTTTTGTACTACTCTTCCACCCATTCCTGAGATTTCAAAGTTGGCTGATTTGGTTGGTAGATTTCAAGTTTGTTGGACCTTCGATGCTATAAAAGATCGCTGTGATCCTTGATCGATTAAGGCCCTCAACTTAAATCGTTCTCCTCGGTGTTCGATGGAGACGATTGCTGTAGGTAATAAAGTTTTGCTTTCATTTTCTGAATGAAGCGTTTGTATTCTGGCTGCTTTTGAGCAGCATGGTTGTTCTTGACAACTTTCAGGACTTTCTGTTTCGATATTTTCCGGACTAGCTGTTGCCGCTAGTCCAATGGTTCTATTAAAAGTTCGACTATTTTGAGAGTTGTTGTGATTTTTTATATGGAGCATCGAATGGTGTCTCCCTTGGCAATATGCGCACTTGTATGTATTCGGACATCTCTGTACTGGGTGACTATTCGACAAACAGTTTGTACAGAGTTTCTTGGTCCTGACTAAGTTATTTCGCTCGCTTGTTGATAATTTTGTAAATTTCTCGCAAGATCTTATGGAATGGCCTCCGTTACACAGTTCGCATGACAAATATCTATGTTGTTCAGATGTGAACGATTGATTTCTGGTGAAACTTTTATTGTTAGAATTATAGTTACTCCTATTATGGGAGTTATAATTACTGGCTGGGGGTTTAAAGAAGCTTTTGTTTTGGTTTGCATTTTTCGGCTTTGTTTCTTTTGTACCTACCCGTTCTGCGATTTCGAACTGGGTGGTGAGGAAATCTTTCATTTGTTGCCACGTTGGACATTTTTTGCGGGATGAGAGCGATTGCTCCCATAAAATTAAAGATTTTTCTGGCAATGTGGCAGCACAAATATTGACCAGAATTGGGTCCCAGTTTTCAGTGGGAATTTTTTGGGTTTCTAGAACCGACAACCAGTTTGTTACTGTTGATTGTAGTTTAAGAAATTCCTCGCTAGTTTCTTTTTGAATTTTTGGTAGATTCATTAATGTCGTTATTTGTTTATCGACTAATACTCTTTCATTTTCGTATCTAGCTTTTAACGCTTCCCAAGCCAGATTAAAATTGTCATCGTTAAGTGTGAACTGTTTTACTATTATCCCTGCTTGACCTTTAGTTTTATTTCTTAAATGATATAGTTTTTGCGCTTGTGATAGCTTTGGGTGGTTTATGTAAACGGCTGAGAACATGTCTCGGAACGACGGCCATTGGTCATAACCCCCATGAAATACTTCAGTATCACAGGCCGGCACTTTGAGATATATGCCTGAATTTGTTTCTTTGCTTTGTGTTTGGGGCAGCTCTACTCGTTGTAGAGTAGGTGCAATAATTGGCCTTAAAAGTTTTGATTGATCGGAGTTCATGCCCTTTGTCTCTTCATAGCGGTCTAAGCAGTTTTCATACTTTGAATAAACCGATTCTTTAAAATTTTCTGGCAAGTCTGAATCATCGGTTTCGATGATTGCGTCATATGCCGTTTGGAGCCTTGTCCAAAATCTATCAAGAGATTTGTCCTTGACTTCTAAAACTGATTCTGTATTATCCTCTATAGGAATTGAGGCGAATCTAGTGCAATATCTTATGATACTGTCACTTTCTGTTATGAATTTTGCTGCTGAAAATTCTTTGCCCTTTTTTTGCTTTCCACCCTGTTTTGAGCGGGTGCCGTCAGCAGGGCTGCCTTGGGACTTTTCGTCTTCATCCAGTTTGGGTGGCTCCACTACGATTTGGGGAGCTTTTGGGTCGGACATTATGTTTTTGAAATTTAATAACTATAAATATTATTAAATGTTTTTTTTTTTTGTATTACCGAGTTTTATTTTTATCGGTGCTTATATTTTTTCCGCGCGACTGTCGGTTTTTAGTCGTTAACGATTTGATCTGTTAATATAAATAGATATCAATTTATATTAATGCCTGTATATTATTCAATAACAGAACTTATTTTTATTGAATCGAGATTTTATTGATATCGCTGCTTTTATTTTGCACGCGAGTGTATTTTCTACCTTGGCTTTTTATTGTGAAATAATGCAAAAGGCTGATTGAAATATTACCGCTTATTATTTCCTTATATAATTTTTATAAGTACTTACAATATTTTTTGTAAGGTATTGTCACTCTATAAGTACCATCGAAATTTTTTGTTGGGTATATAAGACCGGTGACCCTAATGTAGTTATGTATATTTTTGAATGTTTATAAGTTAGCGGGGGTGACTTTGCCTATAAGTAGGTACAAAGCTGGTTTCAATGCAATTAAGTGCAAGGAGCTTTGTTGTTTATATTTCGTTTTTTTTTTCTTTTGGGATGCTGGACTGTAGCTTTTTCCCTAATTTGTGTCCGTGTTTTTTTGTTGATATGTAATCGTAGTACTTTAACTAGGAGAACAGAAAATAGCTTCGCTAACAATTTAAATATTTTCGTTTATTTTTCTTTATTCTTCCTTCGGCTTATTTTGTTAGTGCAATCCTGCCTTTGCTTGACTTATGTGCGCAAGGGAATGCAAGCTAAAGGGGGTATTGCCGGTAAAATTTGCAAGTCAGACTTGAAACCTATATTTTGTTTTTGGAATATTTATTTTGTGCTTGACAACACGAAAAATAAGCAGTATGTCCGCGGTGGGATTTTTTATTTCTTTTAGTAAGTCATCATCATTTATTGGCGCTTAACCGCCTAAGCGATTTTGGCCGTTGCATATCAAAGCACGCCAGTCATTCCTTTTTAGCGATAACTGACGCCAATTGGAAACCCCAAGGGAGTTCAAGTCATCCTCCACCTGTTGTTTCCATCTCAGTCGAGGCCTCCCCCTTCCTCTGCTGCCGAATTCAGGCGACGATAGGAAAACCTTCTGTGCTGGAGCTTCTTTGTCCATTCGCATAACATGGCCCAGCCAGCGGAGTCTTTGGGCTTTAATTCGCTGGACTATGGTCAGATCTGCGTAGAGCTCGTACAGCTCATCGTTAAATTTCCTTCGATACTCGCCGTTGGCATCACGGGAAGGACCATAAATCTTCCGGAGAACTTTTCTCTCAAATACTCCAAGGGCCATCTCATCTTCTCTTGACATTGTCCATGAATCTGAGCCATACATCAGGACAGGTATGATGAGAGACTTATAGAGCGTGATCTTTGTTCTTCGAGAGAGGACTTTACTTCTCAATTGCCTACTCAGTCCAAAGTAGCACTTGTTGGCAAGAGTGATTCTCCGCTGGATTTCTAGACTGATATTATTTTCGGTGTTGATACTGGTTCCCAAATAGACGAAGTCCCTCACAGTTTCAAATTTGTAACTATCAACAGTGACATGGCTGCCAAGGCGCAGGTGCGCCGATTCTTTCTTTGATGACAGCAAATACTTCGTCTTGTCCTCGTTCACGGCAAGACCCACTTTTTTCGCTTCCTTATCCAGTCCAGAGAAGGCAGCGCTTACGGCGCGGTTGTTAAGGCCAATGATATCAATATCATCGGCATACGCCAGCAATTGCACGCTCTTGTAAAAGATTGTACCATTGCGGTTTAGCTCTGCTGCTCGAATTATCTTCTCCAGCATCAGATTGAAGAAATCGCACGAAAGGGAGTCGCCCTGTCTGAAGCCTCGTTTGGTTTCAAATGGCTCAGAGAGGTCCTTCCCGATTCTGACGGAGCTGTTGGTATTGCTCAACGTCATTTGGCAAAGCCGTATAAGCTTTGCAGGGAAGTCAAATTCAGACATGGCGGCATACAGGCAACTCCTTTTTGCGCTGTCAAAAGCGGCTTTGAAATCGACAAAGAGATGGTGTGTGTCGATTCTTTTATCATGGGTCTTCTCCAGCATTTGGCGTATCGTGAAAACCTGGTCGATGGTAGACTTACCAGGTCTAAAGCCACACTGATAAGGTCCAATCAGTTTGTCTACGATGGGCTTCAGCCTTTCACACAACACGCTAGAAAGAACCTTATATGCAATATTAAGAAGACTAATTCCGCGGTAGTTGGTGCGGTTAGCGGGATCGCCTTTCTTGTGGATTGGGCAAAGCACACTTAAATTCCAATCCGGAGGCATGCATTCGTCTGACCATATTCTGCATAAGAGCTGATGCATGCTTTTTACCAGCTCTTCGCCTCCGTGTTTGAACAGCTCGGCGGGTAGTCCGTCTTTTCCAGGCGCTTTGTTGTTTTTGAGCCGGGATATAGCTATCCTCACTTCATCATAGTCAGGTGGTGGGACGACTTTTCCATCGTCAGGGATTGGGGTATCGGGTTCGACGTCTCCCTCGCAATTTAGCAGTGAGGAGAAGTGCTCCCTCCATAATTTAAGTACACTCTGTACGTCGGTTACCAGGTCGCCATTATTGTCCTTACAGGAACTTGCCCCGGTCTTAAAACCTTCCGTCATCCGCCGGATCTTTTCATAGAATTTTCGGGCATCACTCCTGCCAGCCAGCATCTCAAGCTCCTCACACTCACGCCTTTCGGCCTCACTTTTCTTTTTTCTGAAAAGGCGTCTCTCTTCCTTCTTTGCCTCACGATATTGTTGCCATACACTGCGGGTTGCGCCCGTTCGCAACGTCTCCTTGTAGGCAGCGTCCTTTTTTTCGAGGCAGTTTTGCATTCCTCATCGTACCAGTTGTTCTTGCGGGCTCGCTGGAACCCTATAGTGGCCTCAGCGGCGGTACGCAATGAGTGAGAGATATGCTTCCATTGCTCGGTTACATCGTTAGGTCGAGGATTGCCCTCTGCTAGCAGGTGTGAGAGTCGAGTTGTGAAATTATCAGCTGTCTGTGTCATGCGCAGCTTCTCGACGTCAAACTTTCCTTCCGTTACTGTGCGCACTTTCTTCGTTGCACAGAGGCGTGTGCGTATCTTGGCTGCGACAAGATAATGGTCAGAGTCAATATTGGGACCACGCAGTGTACGCACGTCCAGAACGGTGGAGCTATGTCTGCCGTCAATCAAGACATGATCAATCTGGTTTCTAGTTCTTTGATCAGGGGACAGCCATGTGGCTTGGTGTATTCGCTTATGCTGGAACCTGGTACTACTGATGACCATATTGCGAGCAGCGGCGAAGTCAATCAACCTAGTGCCGTTGGGGGATGTTATATCGTGGAGACTGAATTTTCCAACTGTGGGACCAAAGACTCCTTCCTTGCCCACCTTGGCATTAAAGTCGCCGAGCACGATTTTGATATCATGCTGTGGGCAGCGATCATAAGTCTGTTCAAGTTTATCGTAGAAGGAGTCCTTCTCTGCGTCGTCCGTCTCCTCAGTCGGCGCATAGGCGCAGATAAATGTTATGTTGAAAAACCTCGCCTTGATGCGGATCGCAGCGAGACGCTCGTTCACAGGAGTGAACGCTAATACTTGGCGGCGAAGTCTCTTTCCCACCACGAATCCTACACCACGCGCTTTGCCGCGTGTCTGGCCACTGTAGTATACGTCACAAGGACCGATGGTCGTCTTTCCTTGCCCCGTCCATCGCATTTCCTGCAGGGCGGTGATGTCAGCCTTTGCGCCTACGAGGACATCAACCAGTCGGGCAGCGGTACCGTCCCTTGAAAGGGTCCGGACATTCCCGGTACATGCCCTAATATCCAAATCGTTATGCCTTATTCGTTTTGCCGGGTCGTCAACATTAAAGGGGGTTCTCATCCGAGGCTTTGTATATTTTTTCATTGGAATTAAGTTTTTTACGTGGCGGGTCCCAAACCCAGCGCACAACCCGTTTCGGGGTTTTGGAAAATATTTACACATTTATATAGCGAGCCGCTTGCTTCAAGACAGACGCCCGCTTGCAGCCGCACCTCATGGTGAACAGACGCTACGCAAAAACCTCGGTGAGCCCTTAAACCAAGTATGTCAGAGTGGCCCCACCGGGGCTCCCTCTCTTTCTGCCGCGAGCCTAGGTAGCTCCCGTTGCCCAGAATGCACGAACGAGGACGCAAGAGTCGGGATTGAGCAAGGTCACTTAGTAACCACACTCCATTACACTCCACTTTGTTGTAATACTTAATGCGGGACTTCAAATGAAAATTATTATGTAAATATGTATTTAAAATATGTAGGATGGTCGGACTTTGACCGGGACTAGAATATTTATGTATATATTTTTTTTAATCCTGTTATTTTGAAATTTCCGTATTTTGATGGAAAATTTTCTGCCAAATAAACTTTGAGTTTATAGGTATGTATATATATTTTATATAGTTCGATTTCGGGAAATACGGATTTGTGAAAAAATTCCGTAGAAAGCCAAATGAACATATAATAATTGAAAATGATACAACTCACCGCTCTTTGCAAGGGTTAAGGGGGAGTTTAGGTACTTATCCTTTTTTTTTTTTGTTTAAAATTAGATTAGCTTTATTGTTGTTTGTCCTTCCTTCCCTCGCTTTTTCTTTTCATATGTGTTGCAACAATTTTGGTTATGTTCATTTGTATTTTTCCGCGCCCGATCTGATGTTAGTGGACTGTATTTTTATTTTGTTGTTTGTACTTTAGTTTTTGATGGTTTTTTTTTTTGTTTACCGGCGCGCCCGAATAATATTATTTTGTTTAAATGTTTAGTTTTTGTTTTCTTTGTGCATGTAAAATTAATTAATTAAAATTTTTTTTTTTCGATCACCCTAATATTGGGTTTTACTTTTACATGTTTTGTTTTTGTAAATATTTTGTTCAACTTTATGTTGATTTATTTGTTCACTTTTATATTTTTTCCACTGTCCATATTTATTGCGCCTTTTTTGTTTTATTGTTGTGGACTTTATTTAATATTTTTTTGTCACTGTCCATAGGTGCTATTCACTTAGGCGAGGATGGACCATATATAATTGGGTACACTTCACTTTTCACTCACCTCGGTACTTTTAAATAAATAAAAGGACTTTAATTTAAAATTTAAATTAAACTTTAATAAGCGGGAGCGCAAAAGAAACTCGTATGTCGGGTACAATAGTTTAACAATTGTGTTTTTGTTTATGATGTGCGGGTGTGTTTGGTGTTGACATTTGGTGTATGTGTAACTGTGTTAGTGTGCGTGTGAGGTGTGGTGAGATGGCCGGCGGCAGGGTTGTTGCGAAAGCGGCGGTGGTTACGGCTAAGTTAGCCACATACCTTCGAACACTTATGAGCCTATATCTTAAGTAATTTTAACCCGATTTTCTTGATTTCGGTAGAAGAGATATAGACCTTTCTAACGATATATAGAAGAACCGGAAAGTAGTGGTAAAATGGGTAGTATTTGCCCCACAAACACATTTTTTTCGTTTTTTTTCGAGGTTGGTCAACTTTGGCGTATACAAACCTTGAATGGTATTCAACAGCAAATTTTGTTACGAGTTCAATGAAAGTTAATTTTCTCAAAAATGTTGAAAACTGACGAACTTATTAAGATTTCCATGAAAACTAAATTAAAAAAAAGTTATTTTGCCATATAATTTGAAAATTTACATAAACCTATAAGTACCTATAAGTATGTATATCTAATCTTGGCTTGCGTTATTTATTGACGCTTAACCGCCTAGGCGATTTTGGCCGTTTCATATCAAGGCACGCCAGTTATTCCTTTTTAGTGATAACTGACGCCAATTGGAAACCCCTCTGCTGCCGAATTCGGGTGTCGATAGAAAAACCTTTTGTGCTGGAGCTTCTTTGTCCATTCGCACAACATGACCCAGCCAGCGGAGCCTTTGGGCTTTAATTCGCTGAACTATGGTAAGGTCTGCGTAAAGCTCGTACAGCTCATCGATAAATTTCCTTCGATACTCGCCGTTGGCATCACGGGAAGGACCATAAATCTGCCGGAGAACTTTTTTCTCAAATACTCCAAGGGCCATCTCATCTTCTCTTGATATTGTCCATGAATCTGAGCTATACATCAGGACAGGTATGATAAAAGACTTATAGAGCGCGATCTTTGTTTGTCGAGAGAGGACTTTGCTTCTCAATTGCCTATTCAGTCTAAAGTAACACTTGTTGGCAAGAGTGATTCTCCGTTGGATTTCTAGACTGATATTGTTTTCGGTGTTAATGCTGGTTCCCAAATAGACGAAGTCCCTCACCGTTTCAAATTTGTAGCTATCAACGGTGACTTGGCTGCAAAGGCGCAGGTGCGCCGATTCTTTCTTTGATGACAGCAGATACTTCGTGTTGTCCTCGTTGACCGCAAGACCCGCTTTTTTCGCTTCCTTATCCAGTTCAGAGAAGGCAGGACTTAGGGTTGTTCAGGGCAAAGATATCAATATCATGGGCATACACAGAGCCAAAGGTACCTAATAAAATAGAACAAAAATGATAAGATATCTGTATAGTTTTTCTTCAAGAAGATGTGCTTCACATTATTGTAGAGAAAATCTTTTCAATGTTTTCAAAGGGAAATCACATATTATTAAGAAGATTTTCTTTTTAATATTTCAAACTAGCTGACCCATGCGTAAAATTGTGTCTTTGAAATCAAAATTTCTATAACCGATAGTTTGTTAATCCGCGGACATTTTTAACCAAAAAATATATATTTTACAAAATGTATGGGAAAAATTTTTTTTTTTTTTGGGAATTTTTCGGGAATTTTTTTGGATATTCTTCGATTCTGGCCAGAGAACAATCTGAATTGGTGTCCATCATCCAAATCGGTGCAGGCGTTCTTGAGTTATAAGTGTTTGTACTAACGCCACTTCCTTTTATATATATAGATAACAAAAAATCGCACCATACAAAATGTATGGGACATTTTTTTTTTTTTGGGAATTTTTCGGGATTTTTTTTTGGATATTCTTCGATTCTGGTCAGAGAACAATCTGAATTGGGAAGATTTTCTTTTTAACATTTCAAATTAGGAAAAAAGGGAGAGAATCGAACTTACAATTTTTGGAATGCTAAACCCAGTTGCTTACTATCCGGCCATCGTGTACTAATGCTTGTCAGCGTGTATTTACAGCTTTGTACTAAATGTATAGTTTTTTTTAATAAGAATTTCTTCGTAAAATCATAGATTTCCCAAAACCTGATCATGAAGACAATGTTATTAATTTTATTAGGCATTTTTGGCTCGGTGTACGCCAGCAATTGCACGCTCTTGTAAAATATTGTACCATTGCGGCTTAGCTCTGCTGCTCGAATTATCTGCTCCAGCATCAGGTTGAAGAAATCGCCCGAAAGGGAGTCGCCCTGTCTGAAGCCTCGTTTGGTTTCAAATGGCTCAGAGGGGTCCTTCCCGGGTGCTGTTGATATTGCTCAACGTCATCTGACAAAGCCGAATAAGCTTTACAGGGAAGTCAAATTCAGACATGGCGGCATACAGGCAACTCCTTTTTGCGTTGTCAAAAGCAAAGAGATGGTGCGTGTCGATTCTTTTATCATGGGTTTTCTCCAGGATTTGGCGTATCGTGAAATCTGGTCGATGGTAGACTTACTAGGTCTGAAGCCATGCTGATAGGGTCCAATCAGTTTCTTTACGATGGGCTTCAGTCTTTTACACAATACGCTAGAAACAACCTTATATGCGATATTAAGAAGACTGACCAACTACCGCGGAGGTGCGGTTAGCGGGATCGCCTTTCTTGGGCAGAGCACACCTGTATTCCAATACGAAGGCATGCACTCATCTGACCATATTCTACATAAGAGCTTCTGCATGCTTTTTACCAGCTCTTCGCCGCCGTGTTTGAACAGTTCGGCAGTCCGTCTTTTCCAGCCGCTTTATTGTTTATGAGCCGGGATATAGCTATCCTCACTTCATCATAGTCAGGTGGTGGGTCGACTTTTCCATCGTCAGGGATTGGGGTATCGGGTTCGACGTCTCCCTCGCAATTTAGCAGTGAGGAGAAGTGCTCCCTCCACAATTTATTTTCGAAAAATGACGATAATAGGTACTTAAAAGTGTGATTACTACGGAATGGCTGTACCTATTTCAAAGATCTCCATACCATTAGAAAGGTATTGAACTAAGCTTTCAAAAAAAAAAAAAAAATACACTGTAAAATCTTTTTAGTACACTGCAAAAAAAAAATGTTTTCCAAAATATGTTTTCCAAATAAACTGAAAAAAACACTTCAAAGATCAAGCGATTTTGAAAAATTTTATTTTAGAAATGTCTATTCAATATATATAACATATCTGAAAACTAAAATGCGGTTTTTTTTTTTTTAAATTTATTTAGTAAATGCATTTCTTGGTTACTTTCTCATATTTGTAACGACAGCCTTTGAAGATTTTTCTGACTACGCGCAAGCGGGTATATGCACAGAAGTATGGGCAACCGCTAACCGAACTCCCTTATCCGCTTTTACGATATTATCAAAACGGATGTTTGCTTGAGTGAGTGGGTTAAAATGTTGCTTATACATGTGTACGAGAACACCCGCAAAACGAAAAGTGCGAATTTATTCGCTCCCCGCGCATTTTCGGATAGCTTCAGGAAAAAAAATAAGATCTGCATAAAAAAAAGTTACCTCTAGTGGGAAAATCCCAGTCCTCCGGGACCTAAAGGTCAAAAATGGGGTAAAAAAAGATACAAACAGAAAACTAGTTCTAACTCTTTATTATCTGGTCCTATGTAAAAAATGCATATAAGCAATATGCTTCAAAATTAATCAGGGAATATTTCTTGGGCAACAACTTTTTACCACTGATGCATTTTTTTGAAATTGGGAAAATCAATAGAATACAATTTTTTTTTGTTATATTATGGTAAAAAACAGTAGAATTGATAGTGTGGCTGGAAGGACCTTGGGAGTTCGAACATTTTAAATGTATTTTATATAATTTGGAGATTCGTGAATATTTTTGGATTAACACTTTTGACCACTGATTCGTCGACTGGAAGGACATTCCAGCTCGTCCAAGGGCAAGGGCGTGGATTCCGGCCACCCCTGACGAACCCGAGATAATTCTCGGGATGCTACGGCTAATGAATCCGTCCCTCCCAACGCATGACTGGAGTGTCCATCTGGACGGGGATGCGGTAGGGCCCGACAGACAGGTGGTGTTCACCATGAATAAAGAGTCAATCGAGCCCCTCAAAAGGTGCAATGGCCTAGTACACTACAGCGTAGGCCAGATCGTTATCCACGTATATCGTGGTGATGCTCAGCGCGCTGCCTTGTCGGCTGCTCCGGGGGAACCGGAAAACGAATTACCAGAAGAGGGAGCGGAGGATTCTGATGTGGAAAGCATGTTATCCGCCACGTCCCTTGGCGATAGTGCTGTGAACAACTCGGAGATGGAGGACAGCCTACAGGACGAGGAAGTCCTCGACGTCACGGTGGTAGCAGCCAACGCTGAGCGATTAACATCTCACGCTACAGGCAGCAGGACTCCTGCAACGCCACATCGGGCAGTTAATCGGAACAACTCGTCGTTGATAGGCAACCTCCGGGATGGAGCAAACCTCGACGATATGGGGACGGCAGGGAAGTCTGTGCGCTCTCATGTTGGTGGTGCTTCAGATTAATCTGCACAAATCTAAAGTGGCTTCGGCTGCTTTAAGTAGTCGTCTTTCTAAAGGCGACGTGGATGTGGTCCTCATCCAAGAACCCTGGATCAATAGCTCGAGAATCTGCGGATTGGGGACTAAGGGCTTCAAGCTCATTCGAGCCAGCGAGGAGAGCAAAGTCAGAACGTGTATTTTGGTCAAGTCTGAGTTGAACTCCTTTCTCCTACCTAACTACACCAATGGTGATATTACCGCTATCAGTCTAACGGTCGACAGCACCCGTCTGACGGTAGCGTCGGTCTATATGCCCTACGACGCCAAAGAACCCCCACCACAAACGGAGGTGAAAGACCTGGTGTAAAATTTCTGCACGGGTAATCTTATTATTGGAGCGGACGCTAATGCTCACCATGTCCAATGGGGAGCTCCGATATCAATGCCAGGGGCGAGTCTCTGTTTGATTACCTCTTAATAACTAACCTGGTAATTTGCAACGTGGGTAATGAGCCTACTTTTATCACTAAGACCCGCAGGGAGGTCATAGACCTCACTATCTGTAGTGAAGGCGCTTATGAGTGGGTCAGAAAATGGCGGGTTCTGGAAGAACATTCATTCTCCGACCACCGTTACATAGAAATGGTTCTAGACTTTATTGTAGAACAACCTATCATGAAGCGCAATCCACGTAACTCTAATTGGCAGTGACACAATGAAATATTAGACAGAGACCTGCCAGTACTGCCCTCAGAAGCCCCCTCATCAGTAGAGGAGCTGGAGGATCTCGTTACTACATTTACATCGGCGCTCTCAAATGCTCGAGGACAGGCTTGTCCAGTGCCAAAACCACGCGGTAAACACAGGCCACATTGGTGGTCCTGCGATTTGGACTCGCTCCGCAAATCATGCCGGAAACAATTTAACAAGGCCAAGACCCTCGGCTCTGAGCCTCACTGGCACGAATATAAAGCTAAACTAAGGGCCTACAAAAAAGCTCTGAGACAGGCGAAGAGGACCTTTGCACTGGCGTCGAAAAGGTCGACGACACAGCGAGACTTAGACGAGTCCTCTCGAAAAGTCAAACAGCCATCAGCTATTTGCGAAAACCTGACGGATCCTGGACCAGCACGGAAGAGGAAACCCTTGAGCTGCTCTTGAATACACATTTTCCGGGGAATCTGCATGACGCACCACTAGTACCTGCAACAAACCTGGCAGTAAAAATACCCATCACTGAGGAAAGGGTAAGGTGGGCAGTTAAGAGCTTTGAACCGTATAAGGCTGCCGGGCCGGACGGGATTATCCCCGCGCAACTTATAAACACGTTGGAGACATCAGCTAAATGGCTGGTATTTCTCTTCACAGCCTGCCTGGCTCTCAACCACATTCCGGGCTCCTGGAGAAGCGCCACGGTAGTGTTTATCCCTAAGGCTGGGAAGGCATCCCACTACGAGCCAAAAGATTACAGACCGATCAGCCTCTCGTCCTTTGTACTCAAAACCTTTGAGAGGATACTAAGCGACTACCTCTCAACGACTATTGATAGCAATCTTATCTCTAGCTATCAGCATGCATACACCAAGAGTAAATCAACAGAAACTGCTCTGCACAGCCTAGTATCTGTCATTGAGAAATCGCTGTGTGAAAAGGACTACTGTCTCGTGGTCTTCTTAGACATTGAGGGGGCTTTCAACAATATAAGCCCGGAGGCGATCAACTCCGCTCTAACTAATCTGGGCGTAGATAGACCTCTAACTGGTTTAATTGACCAACTTCTAAGAGGAAGGAAAATAGCTTCTTCACTTGGTACGGTTGAGTTATCACGCTATGTCACAAGGGGAACGCCCCAGGGTGGTGTTCTTTCCCCGCTTTTATGGAACCTCACAGTCAACTCGTTGCTACGTGACACAAGCTGGGGGGGCGGGAAGATAGTGGCATACGCAGACAATTTAGCTATTGCATTCAGAGGCAAGTTCCCACAAACTCTGTGTGACCTGATGCAAGTAGCACTGCGAGAGGTTTCGAGGTGGTCCTCTCGCTGCGGACTTAGTATCAACCCGGGGAAAGTGGAACTTGTCCTCTTCACCAACCGGTACAAAATACCGCCTAAGCCTACCAGAACTAGATGGCACGCGCCTGGGCTTGTCGGATAAGGCCAAGTTTCTAGGCATAGTTCTGGACAGGAAATTGAATTGGAAGGAGAATGTTCTTCAGCGCCAGAAGAAAGCTTGCATTGCTCTTACACATGCAAAAGAGCCATTGGCAAAAAATGGGGGCTCAGCCCTAGAGTATGCAGTTGGATCTACACGGCCATCATTCGCCCAATTATGCTGTATGGAGTCGTCGTATGGTGGCCGGCGCTGAGCAAGGCAACATACCTGAATCTGTTGCGGAAAGTCCATAGATCCAATATGATCTGTATAAGCGGTGCGCTAAGGACAACGCCCAACGAAGCCCTCCAGGCCATTCTGGGCATTTTGCCACTTGATCTGGAAGGGTTTCGGTCAGCGGCGGCATCAGCTCTGCGCCTAAGAGAAACCTCCAGTTGGGGTGCGGGTACTATTGGACACTCCAGTATTCTGGAATCATACAGCTTTCTCCCCTAAGCACAGATCGTTGTGCGACCACTACAGTCGGGGATAGCTGTTTCAAAATAAACATTCCCAGCAGAGAAGACTGGGAGAGGACGGATTGGTGTCCCGAAACAAATGGTGGCACTTCCATATACACCGACGGCTCGAAGTTGGACGGCAGAGTTGGAGGAGGGGTTTATTCAAGGGATTTGTCCTTGAGCTCTCCTTCAGACTACCTGATCATTGTAGCGTCTTCCAGGCGGAAGTCTCGGCAATCCTGGACGCCGCGGCCTGGTTAAGCAAACGTGTTATCGGAGAAGATATCACTATTTTCAGCGATAGCCAAGCGGCAATCAAATCTCTTGGCTCATACACGTTCAACTCTGAACTGACGCTCAGCTGTCGTCGATCTCTTCAGGAGATGGCCCAACAGAACCGCTTAAACCTCATATGGGTCCCGGGACATAGGGACATTGAGGGAAACTGTAAGGCAGACGAGCTTGCCAGGCAGGGCACGACGAAGCAGGTTCTTTAGGATAAAGCGATAGCCAAGCGGCAATCAAATCTCTTGGCTCATACACGTTCAACTCTGAACTGACGCTCAGCTGTCGTCGATCTCTTCAGGAGATGGCCCAACAGAACCGCTTAAACCTCATATGGGTCCCGGGACATAGGGACATTGAGGGAAACTGTAAGGCAGACGAGCTTGCCAGGCAGGGCACGACGAAGCAGGTTCTTCAGGATAAAGAGGCTTAGGTAGTCCGTTTGCCACATGCAAACTAATGCTGAAGGAGCACACCCTCCGTCAAGCCAACGAAAGATGGCTGCAATCCCCAGGGTGTCGGATATCGAAACAAACCTGGCCAAAATGGGATCTTAAAAGGTCTAGACGCATTTATGCCCTAACTAGGAGGGAAATCTGCATATTGATAGGGGTATTAACCGGTCACTGTCTCATAGGTAGGCATGCAGAAAGGCTAGGTGTGCCCTACCGACGATGCTGCAGGAGTTGCAAAGATGATGAGGAGGAGGAAACAGTGGAGCATCTCATCTGCAACTGTCCGGCTTTAAGCGGCGCGAGAACGCGCTTTTTGGGAGTTCCGTTCCTAGATAGCCTAAGCCAGATCGCGGAACTGGACATAAAGGACTTGATGGGCTTCATAAAGTCATCTAAGTGGTTCGAGGAGGAGTAACGGTGTCGGTTTAGGAGTGTCAGTCCCGGGATTCTGCTATGTGGAAAATCCCAACAACTCAGGGATTTTCCATATGGCTTGGTCCCGGGACTGACTTTCCTTGTGTTGGTGGTATCACAACGGGCCTTTCAAAACTGGCCTAAGTGTGCCTCTGCGGCACCCACTTGAACCTACCTACCTTTGACCACTGATGCACTTTATTGCATTTTAATGCAGTTGAGTTCAAATTTGATAGGAATCATTTTTAAATCTTTTTTTTTATAACCTGATATTACCATGATTATATAATGCTTCAGCAGTCATTAAATAAAAAAATGTATACATTTTAACCCATTTTAGCCAATTTTTTTTAAATATCGCAGCAAAAAATTTATCAGTTCCGAATTTTAAACAAAGTGTAAAAAATACAATACAGAACAAGCTTGCTTTTAGCTTTATACAAGGTTAACACTGTATTCGCAAATATGAAAAAATTAATTTGTTATTTTTTTTATTGTCACCAACAATAAATACTTCCCTGCTAGACAGTCTTTTGACATTCAGTCAGCTTTGTAATGTTGCTTTTGGAAACGTGATGGAAAATCGTGATGTAAATATCAGCTGTTTTATATTTACATCACGATTTTCTATCACGTTTTCAAAGGCAACATTACAAAGCTGAATGAATGTCAAAACACTGTCTAGCAGGGTTCCTTTTTTTCGAAACAATTTTAAACGAGAAAATTACTGGTATCAGTCCAACATTTTTATTAGAAGATCCAGCTATTTGGGAACAAAATTTAAACTACCTTTCGGCTAAAAAAATTATTACAAAACTATTGGTTGTAAATGACATTGCCGAAAGAGGGGTCTTACTTATAACACGGTTCAATGCAGTTTTGACGCATCAGGAGCAACAAAACAGTTCATCCTCCATACGATGGAAAATTACTATAAGGCTTTGCCATTGAAACAATACTCCAAGTTGCAATTCCTAGAATATTTGAACAAAAACTATCCCAAAATTTCTGCCAAACCCTAGTTGAAAAACCTAACTAACTTATAACTTCCAACATTGCTTTTATTTAAGTTGTTTCTTTGCAGTTTTCACTATTTTAATTTTAACTAAATCCTGCTACCAAGGATTGAATTGAGTTGGAAATATACATACATATGAGTAACAGAAAAAATAAATTCTAATTAAAATTTTAGTTTTTTTTTTAATTTTGAATGATGTATGTGAGACATTCCATCGTGACTCCTGGGACATTTGACTCGAGAGCTTAGTCAACTTTGACTTAATAAACTGACATTGGGATTTCAATTGCAATGAAATATATAGGTTAGGTTAGGTTCAAGTGGCTGCCGCAGAGGCACACCTAGGCCAGTATTAAGAGGCCCGTTGTGATACCACCAACACTAGGGAAGTCAGTTCCGGGACCCTGCCATATGGAAAATCCCGGTATTAACGGAATTCTCCACATAGCAGAATCCCGGGACTGACTTTCCTATACCGACACCGTTACTCCTCCTCGAACCATTTAGATGACTTGATGAAGGCCATCAGGTCCTTTATGTCCAGCTCCGTGACCTGGCGTAGGCTGACCAGGAAGGGAACTCCCAAAAAGCGCATTCTCGGGCCACTTAAAGCCGGGCAGTTGCAGATGAGGTGCTCCACCGTTTCCTCCTCCTCATCATCCTTACAACTCCGACAGCATCGTCGGTAGGGCACACCAAGTCTTTCTGCGTGCCTACCCATGAGGCAGTGCCCAGTTAATACGCCTATTAATATGGAGATTTCTCTTCTCATTAGGGCATAAATTTGTCTTGATCTTTTATGATCCCATTTCGGCCAGGTTTCTTTGGATATCCGGCATCCTGGAGATTGCAGCCATCTTTCGTTGGCTTGGCGGAGTGTGTATTCCTTCAGCATAAGCTTGCATGTGGCAAACGGCATACCTAAGCGCTCTTTATCGCGAAGAACCTGCTTGGTCGTGCCCTGCCTCGCAAGTTCGTCTGCCCTACAATTTCCCTCAATGTCCCTATGCCCCGGGACCCATGTGAGGTTAACGCGATTCTGTTGGGCCATCTCTTGCAGAGATTGACGACAGCTGAGCGTCAGTTCAGAGTTGAACGAGTAAGAGCCAAGGGATTTGATGGCCGCCTGGCTGTCGCTGAATATAAAAATTTCCTGTCTGATAGTGTGTTGGCCTATCCAAGCCGCGGCGTCCATGATTGCTGATACTTCAGCCTGGAAGACACTGCAGTGATCAGGTAGTCTGAAGGAGAGCTGAAGGTTCAGATCCTTTGAATAAACCCCTCCCCCAACTCTGCCGTCTAACTTCGAGCCATCAGTATAAATGGAAGTGCCGCCATGAGTGACGGGACTCCGATCCGTGCTCTCCCATTCTTCCCTGCTGGGAATGTTGATTTTAAACCCGCTATCTCCGACTGTTGTGGTCGCACAGCGATGTGTGCTCAGCGGAAGAAAGCTATAGGATCCCAAAATACAGGCGTGTCCAGTAGTGCTTGCGCCCCAGCCGGACGTTTCCCTTAGACGCAGAGCCGATGCTGCTGCTACTCGGTGCCCTTCCAGATCGAGTGGCAAAATGCCAAGAATGTCCTGGAGTGCTTCATTGGGCTTTGTTCTTAACGCACCGCTTATACAGATCATGCAAGATCTGTGTACTTTACCTAGCAGATTAAGGTTTGTTGCCTTGCTCAGCGCAGGCCACCATACCACAACTCCATAGAGCATGATTGGTCGAATGATTGCAGTGTAGATCCATTTGCATATTTTGGGGCTAAGCCCCCATTTCTTTCCAATGGCTCTTTTGCACGTGTAGAGTGCAATACACGCTTTCTTCTGGCGCTGAAGAACATTCTCCTTCCAGGTTAGTTTCCTATGCAGAACTGTGCCCAAGAACTTGGCTTTGTCAGCCAAGTTCAGGTGCACGTTATTCAGTTTTGGTAGTATTAGCGGTGGTATCTTATAACGGTTGGTGAAAAGGACCAGTTCCACTTTTCCCGGGTTGATGCTCAGTCCGCAGCGCGAGCACCATGAGGAAACCTCTCTCAGTGCTACTTGCATCAAGTCGCACAGGGTTTGTGGGAATTTGCCCCTGCATGCTATAGCTAAGTCATCTGCATATGCTACTACCTTCCCGCCCCCCCCCCCCCCCCCAGCTTGTGTCTCGCAGCATCGAGTTGACAGTGAGGTTCCATAGAAGCGGGGAGAGAACACCACCCTGAGGCGTTTCCCTTGTGACATAGCGTGATAAGTCAACCGAGCCCAGTGATGAAACTATTCGTCTACCCCTTAGCAGTTGATCAATAAGTCCAATAAGAGACCTGCTTATGCCCAGACTTGTTAAAGCGGTGTTTATAGCATCAGGGCTTATGTTGTTGAAGGTTCCTTCAATATCTAAAAAGGCCACAAGACAGTAATCCTTTTCATACAGCGATTTTTCAATAACAGAAACTAGGCTGTGAAGCGCAGTTTCTGTAGATTTCCCTTTGGTGTATGCATGCTGATAGCTACAGATCAGGTTGCTATCAATAGTAGAGGAGAGGTAGTCATTTATTATCCTCTCGAAGGTCTTGAGCACAAAGGATGAGAGACTGATCGGCCTATAGTCCTTGGGCCCGTAATGAGACGCCTTCCCCGCCTTAGGAATAAACACTACCGTGGCACTTCTCCAGGAGCACGGAATGTAGCTAAGAGCCAGGCAGGCTGTATAGAGAAATACCAGCCATTTGGCTGATGTCTCCAGCGTGTTTATGAGTTGTGCGGGAATAATCCCGTCTGGCCCGGCAGCCTTGAACGGTTCGAAGCTTTTAACCGCCCACCTAACCTTTTCCTCCGTGATGGGTATGTGTACAGCCAGGTTTGTTGTAGGTGCTAGGGGTTCCTCATGCAAGTTCCCTGGGAAGTGCGTATTCAAGAGCAGCTCTAGGGTTTCCCTCTCCGTGCTGGTCCAGGATCCGTCAGGTTTGCGCAAATAGCTTGTGGCTGTTTGAGTTTTTGAGAGCACTCGTCTAAGTCTCGCTGTATCGTCGACATTTTCGACCCCAGTGCAGAAATTTCTCCACGATACTCTCTTCGCCTGCCTCAGAGCTTTTTTGTAGGCCCTGAGTTTAACTTTATATTCGAGCCATTGATTCTCCGTGCCAAGGCTCTTGGCCTTATTGAATTGTGTCCTACATGATTTACGGAGCGAGTCCAGGTCGTAGGACCACCAATGCGGCCTATGTTTACCGCGTGGTTTTGGCACTGGACAAGCCTGCTCTAGGGCATTCGAGAGCGCCGTTGTAAAGGTCTTTACCAGATCCTCCAACTCCCCTACTGATGAGGGGACTTGTGGGGGCAGTGCTGGTAAGTCCCTAGATAGTATTTCATTGTGTAGCTGCCAGTTAGTGTTACGTGGGTTGCGTTTCATAACCGGCTGCTCAACAGAAAAGTCTAGAACTAATTCTACGTACCGGTGGTCGGAGAATGAGTGTTCATCGAGAACGCGCCATTTTCTGACCCACTCATAAGCGCCTTCGCTGCAAATAGTGAGATCTATGACCTCCCTACGGGTTTTAGTAATAAACGTAGGTTCGTTACCCACGTTGCAAACTACCAGGTTAGTTGTTAACAAATAATCAAACAACGACTCTCCTCTAGCATTGATATCGGAGCTTCCCCACTGGACGTGATGAGTATTGGCGTCAGTTCCGATAATAAGATGACCCATGGAAAAATTTGCCACCAGGTCTTTTACCTCCCTCTGTGGCGGAGGTTTTTCGGCGTCGTAGGGCATATAGACCGATGCCATCGTCAGACTGGTACTGTCGACTGTTAAACTGGCAGCTGTAACGTCACCATTGGTATAGTTGGGCAAGAGAAAAGCATTCAGCTCAGACTTAACCAGAATACAGGCTCTAACCCTGTCCCCCTCGCTGTCGTGGATTAGCTTAAAACCCTTAATCCCCAAACCGCAAATCCTTGAGCTGCTGACCCAGGGTTCTAGGACCACATCTATGTCGCCTTTAGAGAGACGACTGATTAAAGCAGCCGAGGCTGCTTAAGATTTGTGCAGGTTTATCTGAATCACCACCAACATGAGAGCGCTCAGACTTCCCTGCCACCGCCGTATCGTCGAGTTCCACCTCGTCTGGAGGCTTGTCTTTCAACGACGATTTGTTCAGACCACGATTTGGCGTAGCCGAGATCCTACTAACTGTGGCAGTATTGACATTGGTGCGCTCAGGACTAGCTGCTATCACTGTGACGTTGAGGTCCTCCCCGTCCAGCAGGCTGTCTCCCATCTCCGAGCTGTTCACTGCTCCTTCGCCATTTGACGTGGCAGATACCATACTTTCCGAGTCGGACATCTCCGACTCCTCTACCGGCACTGCGATGTCCGAGCCCTCCGGTGCAGCCGAAATAGCAGCGCGCTGTGCATCGCCGCGGTATACGTGGATCACGATCTGACCCATGCCGTAGTGCACTCGTCCATTGCACCGTTTAAGGGGCTCGAGTGCTTCCTTAGTCAAGGTGAAGACCACTTGCCTGCCAGGCCCTACCGCATCCTCGACCAGATTGACACCCCAGTCCTGCGTCGGGAGAGACGGGTTCATGATCCTCAGCATCCTGAGAATTCTCTCAGGTTTAGCAGGGATAGCAGGAATCCACGCTCTTGCCCTTGGCCGAGCCGGGATGTCCTTCCAGTCGACAACCTCGATTCTTGCCCCTTGGTAGATCTCACCCAGTCTTGCAGCTGCTGCCTTGTACAGTGCAACAGTTTTTGCATCCTCGCAAGCGAATACCTTGATTCGGCCCTGGTTCCATCCCGCATCAGAACCCATCGGCGTGGCACCCGGAGACTCATCCATAATGTCGAGAAGGGCATTACCGATAGCGTTCCGGACGTACCGCCACCGGTCCCTAGGGATGGCCCAGTTTTCGTTACCTCGGTCAATGACGCCTATGAGGATCCTATCCTTAGTTACTTCAGCAAAGCTGAGTTTACCCACTACGGGGGCGTATTGCTGCCGCTTCGGGTGAGGTTTTAAATCCACGTCCGATCTCTGGCGTTTGAAGGGATTTCCATTAACCTTCTTTGGCGCGTAATCGCTTTGGAAGTTCGGTAAGATAGCTTCAGCCATCTCCACCGTCTTTCTAGCATTCGGCGATAGCGTCTCTTGTGAAATACCCTCGTATTTCTTCAGGATCCTCGCAGCCGCTCTTTTGTCCAAGTACTCAGAGCGACTGGGAGATGTCTTTTGGGGTAAATTTCGACCCGTAGTTGCCATCGCGGTCGTTCCCTTATTTGGATCTCTGGGGCCAGGTCGTGAGACCACTGCCACAGACGTTAAAGACTTAGTTTCGGTACCGGCACTTACTAGGACTTTACCATCAGCCGTTGTTGGCTTCACTGTGTGTGTACCGGTTCTTACTTTGGGGATTGCCCTCTTGTTATCCAGAGCTAATCGACCCGTAGTTGCCATCGCTGTCGATCTCTCGGCTGATAAGGAAATGGAGTTTGTCCTCCGACGTTGTGTTCTCGCTTGCTCCAGCATTTTCCTCCTCTGCTGTGCAGTATACATAGTTGTATCTTTAGTTTTAGGGTTTTTGTTATTATTTATCATCTTGTTCGTACGACCCCTTGCCGGGAAAGGCCAATTTAGGGTCAAGGGAAGAGTAGAGGGAATGTGTCGTCCGCCGCGGCAGAGCCCCATACCGCGGTAAGGCCATAGTTACTCTCCGAGGCGGCCCGGTATCAGAGAGGCTCCGTTCGATTACAGCCACGATTTGCCTCCCGGCTGCAAACGTCCAATGGGCACGTGGTCGCATAACACCCTGGATTGGGAGGGGGAAGATCTTAGTCGTCGCGCCAGAGATATATCGGCATGGATAAACAGGGACCGTAACTGTTATGAGTTTTAATATAAAAATCCACATTTAATCATTATTTTCAGATTTTTTTCATAAAAATCAACAATAGCAGTTATTTTAAATTTTTATTTTTTTTGATCAAAAATAAAAGTTATTTTTTGATTTTTATTTTTTTGATCAAACATAAAAGTTATTTTTTGATTTTTATTTTTTTGATCAAAAATAAAAGTTATTTTTTATTTTTATTTTTTTGATCAAAAATAAAAGTTATTTCTTGAGCGATATTTTATCCCTCAAGAATAAAAATTAAGTTTTGGGTTTTAACTTTTTTCGCGGATTGAAAAACTCAAATAACCGCAGCGCCTTTCTGGCAGGTTGTTGATCATAATTATTAGATGATATATCCTTGTCAGCATAAGTGCTCAATAATTTGAAACATATTTATATGTATACACATTGATATTGTATGTATGGGGCAAAATTCGCCAAGTGTACCAGGTGAAAAAATGTATGTACATAAATATAAACTATCTTATTTCCCCATTATGGTGATCAGACGCCCACAGTGCATTGTTGAGATAGGTCAGCGGTATGGGATTCAGCCTCTCATATCAAAAAATTTTGCTTCGTTGACTCAAAAGAAAAACAAAATAACTAATACAAAGAGTTCAGCTGGTTAACATTTCATGCCTATGCATAAACATCATAGATGGGCAGTTTGCATTGCCATTAAAAATTTATAAAGTATACAATTTTAGAAATAAATTTTAATGTATTTTAGAATTAGATTTTCCAATATGAGTAATATTAGACTTTTTCTGCACTTATATGTTTGAAGAATATGATTTAAATTCCGAAAAGCATATTGGACAGGTAAGGGGGGCCATGGGGAGCAGTCATGAGTTGAGCTCTTATGACGGGAGCACGTGAATTAAAATAAAATATGAAACTCTTAACACTCTATTACTCAGAATAAGTTTGAAATTGTAGTTGACAAATTTTTTATTTGTTTGTTAGTGCAGGCTGACCACCTATGACTTAAATGCACACCCATCTACCACATGTTGAAGTGTATATATAAGGGATGTCAATCCCGAAATCGGAGGATCTGTTGATTTCGGTTCTTTTGAAATAAAATAAAACGGGATTAGCGAAATTTTATCACATGATTATTAAAACAGCGGAAACGATTTTCTTCACTCCACCAACCCTCGGGTTGATGTGGATCTTAGTCTACTCCTACAACAGGCATGCTTCTCACGGATATATTATAAACCCCTAAACCGAAGAGAATTTTTTACCGTCGACAAATAACGAATTGGCTGATATGTATTTTTCGGAAAGTCAGTCACAAAGTTCAACGTCTTTGCTCCGTAATCTGCTCAGCTCAATAGAAGTATCTCCCTCCGATGAAAGGTCGGAAGATGAACCCCAGGATACTGAGCTATTAACAGCAATTTCGGAAATTGAAAGCTATGCCCCAAAACAGTTAGACTTGGATGCTAATATAATGAAATATTGGAAAACAAAGCAATATACGCATCCATATTTGTGGTCACTAGCACAAATAGTGCATAGCACCCCAGCTACGCAAGTTAGTGTAGAGCGCTCTTTTTCAGGATTAAGACTAATTCTCAGTGACTTGCGGTGCAATTTGTCTCCCGATAATTTAGAAAAGATTCTCTTTTTAAAAATAAATAACTAAAAGTTAAAGTTACTACAAGTTTCCTGGAAAAACACCCATGTTGGTAAGTACAATCTAATGCCTGAATGTGGACACACATATGTAAATATGTTTCTAGTTATTGAGTACATACTTATGTATGTATATTGACAAGGATATACCAAATAAATGCAATTCCGATGGCAAAAGTTAAGCTTTTTTGGTGAGGCACCCTAATGTACATATATTCATATTTTTGTACAATATGAATGTGTATACAAATAAATATGTTTTAAATTATTGAGCACATATCGTCGCTCCCAACGAAGACTAACATGTTTCGTTATTCGCGTGGAAGACTAACATATTTCAGCCAAATTTTTTTTATTAGATATTCTAGATTTTTTTGGAGAATGCAGTTTTGTAGCTCATTGAATTCTAGTCTAAGAAGATGGTAATCTCAAGCTTGTAAAAAATTGCGCTGATTTTTGGCGAATTTTTTTTTTAAACGACTTTAATTGTTTTCTTTCATATAAAAAGTTAATACTATGAATGTATACGGACTTCCTTCTAGAATTCAATGAGCTACAAAACTGCATACTCCAAAAAATTCTAGAAATTCTAATAAAAAAAATTTGGCTGAAATATGTTAGTCTTCCACGCGAACAACGAAACATGTCTTCGTTGGCAGCAACGATATGTTGATGAGGAATACCACCCAATAATTATGATTTATTACACAGAGCCAAAAATGCCTAATAAAATTAATAAGATTGTCTTTATGAACGGTTTTCAGGCTCAGGGGTAGTCAAGACGGCGGAAACGAAAAAAAAAAACCATACGCAAATCTATTTGGTTTAATGAGGAAAGTCTTATTGATATTATCAAGTGCAATTTCTGCTTTTTTCTTTGCGATTTCTTTTGATATGTGTTATTAATAAGAAAATCTTCTCGAAATTTCTGTCAAAATATTGAAAAAAAGCTGAAAGAGAAAAACTTCTTAGGGGTCGTGCATATATGACGTCACGCTCTTTGAGGGGGGGAGGGGTCTGCGATTTGTGACGAAATGTGACATGGGGGGAGGGGGGGAGTAGCACTTACGTGATGTCACGTTATTTTTTGCATGTGTTCTAGCGTGCAACGTCCATGAGCGTTTTCAAATTTAGCACGTTTTCATTCTTTCGATTGGCAAATATTATTTAATAATTAATATAAACATTCTAAATATGTATCAGATTTTATGTCAAATAAATATTGAATTTATATTTATTAAGGGTGTGATGTGACATTCGAGGGGGAGGGGGGGGTCTGGCGTTTGTGACTGGGTGTGACATGGGGGGAGGGGGGGGTCAAAAACTACCAAAAATCGCGTGACGTCATATATGCACGACCCCTTATTTTAATAAGATGATCTTAGGGTTCCTAACAATAAGATTTGACTTATTAATGTTTTCAAAGGAAAATCTTGCAGAAAACGGACTGATTTCTTAGGGTTCTTAACAAGAAGATGATCTTAGGGTTCCTAACAAGAAGATATGACTTATTAACAGATTTCCGCATAATTGTATGTGCTAATAAGACGATCTTAGGGTTCCTAACAAGAAGATCTGACTTATTAACTGATTTCCGCATAATTGTATGTGTTAATAAGACGATCTTAGGGTTCCTAACAAGAAGATCTGACTTATTAACTGATTTCCGCATAATTGTATGTGTTAATAAGACGATCTTAGGGTTCCTAACAAGAAGATCTGTACATGAATTCCAGTTTTCGCTAATGCTTAATTTCCATCTCCTAAAATCTCTAAATTCATTTTGCTAAATTTTAGCGACTTTTGCGATTCCAGTAAAAGAAAATCTCTATAAATCTCCATCTTTGCTTCATTTTTTGGCATATTTAAGCGATGAACGCAAAATGAATCAGATAACGTAGCTCAGTTGTTTTTGACAGCTACTAAGCTAAATTTGCGATTCTGCAATTTTAGCCATCTCGTAAAATCTCCAATTTTCTCCAAAAGCTGGCAAATTTTGGCGACGAAAAAAAGTTGTTGCTAAAACGCAAACAAATGGAAAAAGGGTAGAACTATATGGTTTTAGGCACTAAAATTACTCAAAAACAGTAAATATGTGTAATTTATAAGAAAAATTGATATTCAATTATGTAGTTGCCTATAATTTTGGAAATTCTATTTTTTTCTATCCTACTAAAACTGCAAAAAACACGTCGCAAAAAGTCGGGAGAAGAATCAAAAGTCGAGTTTCAGTCCCAGAAATCATAATCCGGAGTCACAAAAGTAATATTATTTATCATTTAAAAGTTATAACTAAAAAATATTTTTTGGTTCCGTATAACAATTTTATAGAGAAAAACTCAATAAATAATTAAATTAAGGTGTATATAACAATTTAAAATCTGTTCTTAAGCGACTTTAATAAACAAACACAAATCTTTTTACCGAAAATGGAATTTATTTTGTAATTAAAAAAGTAGAGTAACGCTGAAAAGTAAGGGATTATTAGCTAGTAACTTCGGGCGTTTCGGTTTACTTCTGGCTTTTTCTGAGTTGTAAAGGATCACAACTAAATTGACATCTTACAGTGATGCCTGCGCGCCATCTATAGTGCAGATAACGCACTATTATCATAGCTAGGCGGCTGTGGATCAGAATCGCAAATAAGCGTCATCTCCTAAAATTCTGAGAGTTCATTTGCTTAAGCATTTTAGCATATTTTAGCATTTACGAGATGGAGATTTCTGGAATTCGCCTGCTGACTTATTAACTGATTTCCGCATAATTGTATGTGTTAATAAGACGATCTTAGGGTTCCTAACAAGAAGATTTGACTTATTAATATTTTCAAAAGGAAATCTTGCATCATCATCAGCAGACATCATGTAGAACAATTATACGCTGAGAAGCAGAAGTACCCGATGGCTCGATGGTAAGCACCCGTGTTCAGCATTCAATATGTGGTTAGTTCGATTCGCGGTGGAGGCAATATGGCAAGTGTGGAAGGCAATGTAAGGAAGAGTGCGGTGAGATGGCTTGAAGGAAATATAAAGAGGCAACATAAGAAGGTAAAGGCAATACAAGAGAAATCTAAAACTGAATCGTAACTGATAATCTGAAGTTCTCGAAGACAATATAAGAACTCTGAAATATAATTTTTATTTTCTTCTCAATAATATGTGATTTCATTTTGAAAACATTAATAAGTCGAATCTTCTTGTTAGGAACCCTAAGAAATCAGTTCGTTTTCTGCAAGATTTCCCTTTGAAAACATTAATAAGTCAAATCTTATTAACACACACAATTATGCGGAAATCTGTTAATAAGTCAAATCTTCTTGTTAGGTACCCTAAGATCGTCTTATTAACACATACAATTATGCGGAAATATGTTTTCCCTTTGAAAACATTAATAAGTCAAATCTTCTTGTTAGGAACCCTAAGAAATCAGTACGTTTTTTGCAAGATTTCTCTTTGTAAAGATTAATAAGATTTTCTCTTCAAAAATAAAAAGAACTTCTTCTTGAAGAAAATCTATAGAGATATCATATGACTTTTGTTCTATTTTATTAGGCAGTGTTGGCTCTGTGTACTTGCCAAAAAGGCACAGCGGCGTTTTGAGTTTTTCAATCCGCGAAAAAAGTTAAAACTCAAAACTTAATTTTTATTCTTGAGGGATAAAATATCGCTCAAGAAATAACTTTTATTTTTGATCAAAAAAATAAAAATCAAAAATAACTATTATGTTTGATCAAAAAAATAAAAATCAAAAAATAACTTTTATGTTTGATCGAAAAAATAAAAATCAAAAAATAACTTTTATGTTTGACCAAAAAAATAAAAATCAAAAATAATGATTATTTGTAATTTATATGGATTTCCCTCAAATTTTTTTAGTTTATAGAAGCTTTTTGTTGAGCATGAAGAGACGTGCATATTCATATACTTGAATCGTATCTGCGATATTGGGAAGTCTTCCATTTTTGATGCTAAAAATACAAAAATAATCGTTACGGGGGGTCCCTGTGGATAAATATCCAATACAATAAATGCATTAAAAGAATTGGCGAAATAACAACAAATAGCTTTATAACTACTCAGTAAGTGAGTGTGACTCCTGGGAAACCGAAAAATCCCTTTGTTGCACCTTTGTGATCACGAAAACGAATTTTAGCTTTACAGTTCAACTTTGAACTACAATTTGTATATGATCGAAAGTACATACTACATAGTACCATATTCTTTAAAAATAAGATCAGTATTAGCTTTTAGAAACTTTTTACAAAGGTTAAAGAGTGTGACTCCTGGGACATTTTCCTGTTTTTTCGTGATACAAAAAAAATTTAGCTATTGTTGTATAGCTGGCTGTTAGGGTAAGGCTAGGGTGGCAGGTGGCATGGTGGCAATCCCGCTAGCTCGACGGATGGGGTAGGTTTTTGCTCACCAGCCCTACCTACAGCTACACAGACAAAAAGGAGGTTCATGCCTGGTGACATCTACATCGGAGAAAGGGAAAGAAAAAGAGAAAGGCCTGTCCATGTCAGGTGGAGTCATCCCGCCCCTCTCGTTCATATATCATGAACGACCTTGGACTCCACTTTGACTCCGCTCACCGAGTGGAGTCCCCTTTGCCTGACACATGTCAGTCTGTCAGTTACCGTCCCATGTTCCTAACAGTCCTGTCCGTCCTCGTCACCTCACACCCACTTCCCCTCTAATGCACTAGTGCAACACCCACACCAATCAGCTGCTCCTTTAGCCAGACATGGTATTTGTCCTTCAGCCCATAAAATAAATAAATGCAATGGTAAACAAACGAATCAAAATTCCTTGCAAACTTTACAAACTTAATTTATTATTCACATACTAAAAGTTAAAAATTAATAATAGAATTAAGCTTCTAGCCTCGAACAAGAATTCAAAAAAAATTAAGTTGACAGAAATTATAAGTTAACTTACAAACTAAAAATAAAACAACGAAAACTTATTACTATAGGGGTAATTCAAATACCTAAAAGGATTAAAGAAAAAAATTCAAATAAAAAAAATAAAACAATAAAGGAGGGTTTTGATTAATGAAGTAAAAAAAGGAAAACAAGATTAAATTCAATTCAAAATTAACCTCAAAATAAACGCTATTTAAATGAATATTAAATACAAAAATAATAAAAAAAAACGAAACAGGGATAATTAATAACAAAGGAAGGAAAAAAAATTAAAACTAAAGCCTATCGAACGACCACTGTGGGCCGATACTGCCCTATCTCAATAGCATTCCAAATTATGGGTTCTTATATGAGTATGTAGGTATGTAGTGAGTAATAAAAAGTTTTGGTAAATATACCTTAGAATTTAGCACTTACCGATCTTTTCGTTGACGGAGGCGCCTACGTCGCGGAGAGAGGATGGCTGTAAAAAGATTAATTTACACACATACGTACATATGTCAATTCCCCTATGCTGGAAATTCTTCCAATGCCCACTTGTAGGTAGGCAAGGTAGCCAAGCTACGTTGGAATTTATTCGGACGCGCGGCTGCCGTCCGAATCAAAGGAAAAAATGTACGGCCAATATAATTACTCAGAAATAAAAGCGAGAAATAAATGTTTTGTGGGGAAAAAAAAAAAGGAAAAAACACCGGCGTAAACTCTAACTATGAACTGTGACTAGAAATGATTTAAGAACAAAATACCAATGGAAACGAATTTAATGGATATGAACTATTTTTGCCTGTGAGAAGGAATAGTGGTGCGGGGAGGGAAGTGGGATGACTGCTAAAAAAAAAAAGGAAAAAAAAAGGTGGGAAGAAAAGACTGAAGTGGAGTGTTTTACGGAGAGGGTTTCGGGAATGAAAAGGGAAATTGGGGAGGGGTGAATGCTAAATTCTCACTAAAAACAAAAAAAGGCAAAAGCTAAATAAAACTAAATTGTGAACCGAAAGTATAAAACTAAATTGTGAACCGAAAATATAATGCGTTCCTTAGAAAAATTACAACAAAAAAAGAAGGTGTTACGTAAGAAAGTAAAGGATACCACTAACTGAAAAAAATTTATCAACAAAAAAAAAACCCAAAAGTACAGCGAGGTGAGTAACTAATAAACGAAGAATACCAAGTAAGGAAAATTATAGGTAAAATTAGAAAGTAAAAAGGCAAAGAAGGTACGTATATAAAAGGAAATCGTTTAAAGAAAGGGAAAGCTAAAATAATGCGGAGGGCATTGGCTTAGTCTGCATAAACGAAAACTAGGGTGGGATAAAAAAATAATATAACTATGAACTCTTATAATTCAGTATAACTTAACAAAAAATATGAATTCCGGTAACTAACTTAAATATTACAAAAAGAAAGATAGAAAAAAAGTATGAGAAAAGTTATTCTAACAAAAATGGTAAATAAATATCTTAAGTTGTGTATAGGGGTGGCAAAATTTTGGCATATGATGGTGCAGCGGAAATAATATCTTATGATCAGGAAAATAAACTTTCGGGAAATTGAACTTAAATGAAGGAAAATTCTGAATTATGGGAGTAAAAAAATCAACCAAAAACGTCTTAATTTAAATGAAATTATTTTTTAAACAGCAACGGTGGCTCCACTCTCCTCCCTCTCTTCCTCTACTCGTTTATTTCCAGTGACTTTGAACGATGTGATAGTTGCTGTGGCAAGAATGTTCAGCTGCGCTTCGTCGCCTTTGGCGTGGAGCGCGGCGACCGGAATATGCTTCCTCGCTTTCCTCTTCTTCCGTAGTACAGTGGGCACGGCTTGTTTTATTGGACTTCCTGAAGGGGGGTACGAAACAGTTTAGGGCCTGATTGTGGGGGGTAACGGCTGCCAAGGGAATGTGAAGCAAGTCATCTTTATGGATGTGTGCGCATATTTCAACCATCCTTCCTAATTTTCTCCTTTTTTTTTTCTTTTTTTGCTTGCTTCACCTCCCTTTTGGCCACCTCGAGCACCGTTTCCTTACCTGTAGTTCTGTAGTTGGACGCCGATACCGTTGGCTATGATCCGTTAATGTGGTATCACCAAAAAAAACTTTGATATATATATTTTAGTAACTTTCAACTCCCGTACTGAAAAACCGCACTGCACTTTAGACTCCACTTTCTTTATTAACCTATGGGATGGACTCGTTAAGCGATCGAACCCCATCAGCGGAAAAATGTTCCTTTTCACAATTCCTACTCAAAGACAGAGGGCACTCATACATAGAACCAGGATAGCGGGACACGACAGATATACACTTTCACGACACAACTTCCACCCACACTAACAGATACATATTCATACATCTAAATACATGTATTTGACTTTCGCCACATTACTAACACATGCAAGGGAAACTCCGTTGCTGTTAACACACAGATACAGCGGTGTTCGGACTTTTACCATGTTGTATTACCCTATAGGCTGCCGCTACAGGCTCGGATGCCGCCGATGTTGCATGCAACATGGAGCGTGTCCGTAAAAAGATTCAAAGCGCAGACTGTCTTATTTTGGTTTGGAATGCCCAACGTGTGGCTTCGACTCACGACCCAAAGCCGGGCTATCCCCTTGCCTATTCACTTAGTTAGGGTAACGCGTTTTCAATTTATGGGCAGCACTCAGAATTATTCTACCTAACGTATACTAAAATCTATATCACAGTTTACTATCCAAAAGACTAGAATGGCATGCAGGTTGAACTTAAAACTATATCACAGGTAAGTATATAAGCCTAAATCACAGGTGAGTATCTATATCTATATCACAGTTTAGCGGGTTAATAAAAAGGGTGTCAATAATAAATAAATAAGTCAATAAATGGGCAAAAAAAATAAATAAATAATTACAAAAAAAATAATTAGCTAGATAAATAAATAAAAATAAATGGTAAAAAAAAAAAACGGTAAATAAATAAATACAAATATAATTAGGGGTGCATAAATAAGAGGGTATGAGTAACTGTCAACATGTTTATGTATCGTCAAGTCAAGACTTTACGACCCAAAACATGCAACACTTCTACGCAAACTACATGTAACATGCAAAAACTACATGCAACATAGATTTATGCAACAAAAATATCTTTAGCATGGTATACGCCTACTTTTTTTCCACTGGTATCGCCGAGTTCGTACATTGAATTTCCAATAGCTTTCAAAACTACACACTTAACTTGCTTTGGAGCGAGCTTAGGGTTGTAGTTTTCAATCTTCGAACTCTGCTTGAAATTTCGGCGGTATACCACTTGTCCAGTTTGGAATTTCACATCTTTGCTCCTAGTATTGTAAAACTTTTTGCTCCGCTCATGTGCTAACTTAAGCTCCTTCATTATAGAATTTCGAATGCTTTGTAGCCTATCTGCCCTAGTATCTATTTGTAAATCCACATCTTTATTTGCCCCCAATTTTCGGCATATTTCATACGATGCACCATGTTGCATCATGGGGATGCCAAACGTGGCATAATATGGGGAGCAGTTTATAGATGAGTGTGTAGCGCTGCGAAGGGCAAAGGCCGCATCGCTGATACACCTATCCCAATTCTTTTGATTGTCCTTAATGAAGGACCTTACTATCTGGAGCACTGAGCGGTTAACTCTCTCCGCAGCATTTCCTTGAGGGGAATAAAAAGCGGTTCTTACGTGTCTAACTCCATACCTATCTAAAAATTTTGCAAACATGTCGGAGACAAATTGTTTCCCATTATCGGAATGAACGTATTCTGGAACCCCAAAGATGTGAAAAACCTCTTTTTCTAAAAACTTACAAACATCTACAGACGTGGCTTTACGCATAGGTTTTAAAAAGACAAACTTTGAGAAATGGTCAAGACACACAAACACATAGACATTACCATCACTAGTACGTGGGTATGGACCCATAAAGTCGATAAACAGACGTTGGAAAGGTCTCTCGGTTATGTGTTGCTTTCCCATGGGCGGTTTATGGAATACATTTTGAGTTTTGTTTCCCTTGCATACTTCGCACTCTCTTACGAAGGTTTGTACATCGGTTACCATGCCAGGCCAATAGTATTTTTCACGTATGCGGGCTAACGTTTTATGGATGCCCCCGTGTCCGGCCGAAGGTGAGCTGTGGGAGGATTCCACCAACCCCGCTCGCAACTCTGACGGTACCCAGAGTTTCCAGGCTTGGTCCTGCTGAAGTTCGTCCCCCCGGTCAAACTGTGTCCGTTTATAAACGTAGCCGTCCGACACGCACAGTTCTGGAAGTTTGTCTTGGTTTTCTGTCACTGTTTTCCTAAGTTCGTCATACTCTTCAGTTTTAAAGTAGTCCGAGTCTAAGTCAACGTCCATTAGTCTGTCTGATAGCTGCATTTCCTCCATGTGCGCTCGCGACAGCGTGTCGGGTACAACATTGAGTGCGCCTTTTCTGTGCTCGATTTTAAAGTCGTACGCCTGAAGTTTTAAACTCCACCTCGCGAGTCTCCCAGAAAGGTCTTTCTGGTTCATTAACCATTTGAGACTCGCGTGATCAGTTATGATCGTGAAGGGTAAACCTTCGACGTACGGCCTAAATCTTTTCACACTTATCACCGCAGCGTAGCACTCCAGCTCGGTGATGCTGTAATTACGCTGCGCTTTGTTCAGCTTGGCGGAAATGTAAGCTATCGGTCGTTCGTTGTTCTCGTCGTCTAACTGGAAGAGCACCCCGCCCACTCCGTCGGTTGAAGCATCGCACTGGATATAAAAGTGTCTGTCAAAGTCAGGGTGTACCAGTACGGGAGCTGAAATCAAACTCTCCTTTAGTCGCTCAAACGAACTCCTTGCTTCGTCTGTCATAGTAAATTTCTTGATTTTATCTTTTGTGAGACAGTCGTGCAGCGGAGCTGCAATGGTTGCGTAGTCTTGGATAAAACGTCGGTACCAGCCTGACATCCCTAGAAACCGTCGGAGCTGTTTTGGCGTTTTTGGTTCGGGGAAATCCCTCACAGCCGCAACCTTGTTCGCATCGGTCTTGAGACATCCATCACCCACTACGTAACCTAAGTACCTAACTTCCTTGAAACAAAACTTGCTTTTCTCGACATTAATGGTAAGGTTAGCTTCACGTAAACACTTAGCGACCTTCTCCAACAACACTAAATGGGACGGAAAATCTACAGAACAAACTAACAGATCATCTAAATATACAAAAACACAATCACGTAAAGAAGCGGGTATAACCTTGTCCATCAATCTACACATTCTTTGTGCTGCATTACACAGTCCAAACGGCATGACTGTGTAATGGTATAGGGGACGCCCTGGCACTGTAAATGCGGTTTTCTCTCGGGACTTCTTTTCTAATGGAATTTGCCAAAAGGCATCTTTAAGGTCGATGGCAGAAATGAACCTCGTGTTTTGGAGTCGGCTGAGAATCCCATCGATGTTCGGAAGGGGATACGCGTCCTTTATCGTCCGCTCATTCACCTTCCTCGCATCGAGACAGAGACGCTTCTTTTCACCCTTTATCACCAGCGACACGGGAGAGCTCCAACTACTATTGCTCTCCTCAATCACCCCTAGACCCAGCATGCGGTCTAACTCTGCAAATACTAGTTTTTGGATCGCTGGTGATATCGGATAGTGTCTCTGTTTCACTGGGAGATTCTCATCCGAAACCTCAATCACGTGTTCTTCCACGTTGGTTTTCCCCAACCCCAAGACAGCAAAAGACGGGTACTGCGCCTTGACCCTTTCTAAGGCAACACTTTGCTCTTTTGTAAGGACATGTTGCACGGCATCGAACGACAAATCGCCCTCAGCGGGTACGAGTTCTGCAACGGCAGTGTGAGCAGAACGCACCATCGTTCCTCGACTTACAACATCCAGGTCGAAAGCCTGCCAAAAGTCCACCCCTAAATACACTTCTTGTTGGAGGCCTGGCACGATCAAGAACTCTAGGTCTTTGACTTCTCCTTCCCATAAGACCGACAGAGAGATAGCACCTACTACCGGCGTTTCACCGCCGTTTGCCGTTCGAATATTCTGATTAGCTAGTTTAATGATGCTATCCTCTCTGCCGTCTATCAACCTTTCGTAGTCCTTACCTAAACAATTCGCACCAGCCCCCGAATCCAACAAAGCTAGCACCTCAATCCCTCCAATCTTAGTTTTCGCAAAAAATCTATTATCTCCTTTAAGAGTCACAATAGTGGAGATTATTTTATGGTGAATCCTCTTCATTATCTTTCGCTTTTCACGCATCTTCTTTATTTTACTGTAACTCCTATTCTTTATGTTAATTTCTTCAAAAAAAATACGTTGTCTAGCTTCCTCGTAGTCTATTTTTCTCTGGTGCAGACTCTTTGGCTTGACTTTCTTCCCTTCAGCTGTCTTGTCCCTATCTACAACACCGCTGTCTCTCTTTAAAATTTTGTACCCGGGTGGTTGGGCTCCGGGCATTCTGTGTTCTGGCGAGAGCTCCCGGCAATCTCCGCCAATCGGGAGTTTCCCTGTCCCGGTTTAAAAACACAAAAAGACGTGTCTTTACCACAAGCAAAACAAATCATATTATGAAACGGGGACTTACAATGGTTCTCTTTTTTCAACTCGGACGGATTTTTGACAAAATAATCGACAGGCATTCCACATGCATAACACAACATTAAATGGTAAGGAGATGCACAGAACGAATTGGTGGTGGGATTGGGACCAAAAGATGGCTTCGGCTGGGCCGAAGATCCTTGTGTCGCGGGATTTTGTTGCTGGAACGGCACTTTCCGCTGGAAATTGTTGTTGATCGCGTCTACGGGAGTCTGCTTTGCCTCCTCATCCGCAGGTGTCGCCTCGGGGTAACCTAACTCGCTAACTGCCTTTGCTCTACTTTTGTTTTCTTTAATGAGCCGTTCAGCTCGTCGACACTCGGCCTTCAGCTCAGCCAGCGTGTCGATTTTTGACGCAAACGTTAAATTTGCCAAGTAGGGCTTCAGGTTCCCCCTAATTATCCCAACCAGCTCCTTCTCTGGGATACTTTTCCGGAGCCGGAAAGTCAAATTATGGACCTCACCGTAGAAGTCGTCGAACCCTTCCAGTGGCTGTTGTTTGCGTTCCATGATTTCGCGGATTATCTCGTAATCGGACTCCGCTGTCTTGAAGTGGGCTAGCAGCTCCGCCCTTAGCTCGGGGTACCCAAACTCGGGTTCGTCCGAGTGGTCCTCTAAGACCTGCCAGTACCACTTCAAGGCAGAGCCCGTCACGAGACAATGGAAGTCGGTGAAGAGCTGGAAGTGGGATATGTTGTGTTGTTGCCGCAACTTCTCGATTCGAAAAATAAAGCTCTCCACCGTTATTCCCTTGCTAGTACCGTCAAATTTCACATGCCACTTTTCCAGGTCCAACTTCTTCCATTTCGGTGGGTCCTGGGTGTTGCTCGCTGAACCTGAAACCCCCAACGCAGCATTTGGGTCGACACGCTGGTCGGCTGGTTCATTCCTAACGTTTCTTTCTGGAGTCGATGACTGACCAGGCCGGTTTCCTAACCCTTGCGCCGAGGTTTCCATCACTGCGACTCGGTTGCTGAGGTTTGAAATGTTATCGCGTATATGGCGGACCTCGTCCATGGCCTGTGCCATCACCTCATTTTGTTGCGCCATCATCGCCATCATATGGCTCAGCTGATCTATGCTGATGGCCGTTGAAGTTCGTCCGCCTTGCCGCTGATCCGCACCCTCAGCAACCTGGTCCTTTGGTGGCTCCTTGCGTGTAGGGATAGCCCCGGGTCCTGATCCGCCAGCTACTCCACCAACTGCTCCCTCCTGCTCCGTGTCAGACATGTTAAAAAGTTCGTCTATTTTTCGCGAAAAGCTACTTTCCCCCCCGGAAAACGAAAACTCTTCTGTAATCCTAAAACTAGGCGGACGGACTGACTGGACTATATGTTCCCCCGATGACCTAAAGACCCGCGAAGCACACCTGTTAACAAGGTCTGTTGGTAATAGATCGGAATGAGGTATGCCCGTATCGATCTGCGTAAAAACCGATCCGACAACTTCGTCCCGCAACGCCCTGGTTCTGCTACGTGTCACGATCCTGTTTAGCTCCAATTCACCACCAATCTCGTCCTGAGCGTCCTCCTTCTCCATACAACGAAGACTTTCTTCCGCCAATAAGAGGTCCGAGTCGCCAATCGTCGCGGAAATCGAGAAGGGGTATAGGGGTTAAGGGTCCACGAAGACGACAAGGAATGATTCAGAAATCCAAAATTTCAAGACAAATTCAAAGTACAAGAGATCTATCTCTAGAACCAAACTATAAAAATGTAAACAAAAGGGGTTAACCAAACTACTTTTGTTCTCTTGGGTTAATTACCACAGGAGATAGTAGTTGTAAGGCAAAAAAAATTAAAAAGTTCCAAATTCAGTAGGGCTTCCCTAACAGCAGGTAATCAAAAATGTAAAAATGTTGAGAGGACAAGGAGAGCTTATCTACTCCAGATGTATGGTATACCAAACGGAAATTCAAGTGTATGGTACGTTAAAAGTAAAAGAAATGTATTTAGCCTAGGCCGCAACAGGGTTAAACTGAAATTCAAGGGGTTTTGGAAACTCAGATGACGGCAAAAACCTAATTCAATATATCTAAAAAGCGGGGGTAAACCTAAAATATCCAAGAAGTTAATGAATCAAAAAATATACACGTTTAATCGACAAAGAGTAAATATGAAAGTTAAAGAGGGGGAGCCAAAACGTTGAAATGTGTAACTTGCTTCAACTAAGCTAATCGAAATTCAAAGCACGCACTCAACTCCAAGATAAGGGCAAAAGAATAACATTCAAATTATAAAAATATTAACGAATAAAAAAAATATTAATAGGCGGATTCCAAAGAAGTTAAAATATCAAGGAAATCAACCAAAAATTAAAGGCTAACTTTATATTAGTAACGAAAATTTTTAAATGGATCTATGTATAAAAATTTGAAATATACGTGTGTTTTAAAAATTAAATAGAATTGAAATCAACGTGTTAGAAATAAATATAATAGATAAGCATATGCATATATATATGTATAAGTGTACGATAGTTGTTTACACCGAGAAAAATTGATTGTTTCTCAGTTCGTTATTACTTAATGTTTGTAATTATATATGTTATTGGTGTGTGTTGGTGTTGCACCTCGGCAAGGTCTCAGTGAATGTGAGTGAGTGGTCCGTATGTAACTAATCTAGGTCCTAGTCGGCTAATGTCTCCCCAATTCGTCCGCTTATTCAGTGTGGCACAACAAGCATATCAGCGCAAGGCTTAAAACTCGGTTGCCACACTGACTCCAAAACTCCTTCGTGTAGGTAGACTACAAACCTCACGTGTACGTAGTGCTGGACTACGTACGCGGTAGCTTAAACCGCCACCTACACGCCACAACATCTATATACTAGTCTTACCGCAGAATACCACTTATGCAAGCGTTGAAGCTTTCATAAGGAACTTCTACGGCAAGACGAGTACCCCCCCTTATTTTTGTTGTAGTGGCACATATCGCGTCGGACTAATCCAAGCGACGTTGCCCCTACAACTGTCATCAGTCCAGTCAGAGAAGGAAATCGGAAAAGGGAAAAGTGTAAACCAAAATTATAACAAAAGAACGTTATTGAAAAACAAAAATAAAAAGTTATGTACAAGCAAAAAGGTATTTTAAAAAAAACAGGAAAGCAGAAAGGAAGGAAATTTATTATGGCAAAAAAAAATTGTTTAATGAATGAAACTAAAACAAAATAGAAGATTAAAGATTGCAATCGAGGAAAAAAAAAATATATAAAATAATTGCAAGTTAAAAATTCGAAAATTAACAATTGAAAAATATAAATTGAAAAAAAAAAAAAAAAAAAAAAAAACAATTTAAAAATTAAAAACTTGAAAATTAAAAATTGGGCTATTACGTTGGGCGCCATTGTTGTATAGCTGGCTGTTAGGGTAAGGCTAGGGTGGCAGGTGGCATGGTGGCAATCCCGCTAGCTCGACGGATGGGGTAGGTTTTTGCTCACCAGCCCTACCTACAGCTACACAGACAAAAAGGAGGTTCATGCCTGGTGACATCTACATCGGAGAAAGGGAAAGAAAAAGAGAAAGGCCTGTCCATGTCAGGTGGAGTCATCCCGCCCCTCTCGTTCATATATCATGAACGACCTTGGACTCCACTTTGACTCCGCTCACCGAGTGGAGTCCCCTTTGCCTGACACATGTCAGTCTGTCAGTTACCGTCCCATGTTCCTAACAGTCCTGTCCGTCCTCGTCACCTCACACCCACTTCCCCTCTAATGCACTAGTGCAACACCCACACCAATCAGCTGCTCCTTTAGCCAGACATGGTATTTGTCCTTCAGCCCATAAAATAAATAAATGCAATGGTAAACAAACGAATCAAAATTCCTTGCAAACTTTACAAACTTAATTTATTATTCACATACTAAAAGTTAAAAATTAATAATAGAATTAAGCTTCTAGCCTCGAACAAGAATTCAAAAAAAATTAAGTTGACAGAAATTATAAGTTAACTTACAAACTAAAAATAAAACAACGAAAACTTATTACTATAGGGGTAATTCAAATACCTAAAAGGATTAAAGAAAAAAATTCAAATAAAAAAAATAAAACAATAAAGGAGGGTTTTGATTAATGAAGTAAAAAAAGGAAAACAAGATTAAATTCAATTCAAAATTAACCTCAAAATAAACGCTATTTAAATGAATATTAAATACAAAAATAATAAAAAAAAACGAAACAGGGATAATTAATAACAAAGGAAGGGAAAAAAATTAAAACTAAAGCCTATCGAACGACCACTGTGGGCCGATACTGCCCTATCTCAATAGCATTCCAAATTATGGGTTCTTATATGAGTATGTAGGTATGTAGTGAGTAATAAAAAGTTTTGGTAAATATACCTTAGAATTTAGCACTTACCGATCTTTTCGTTGACGGAGGCGCCTACGTCGCGGAGAGAGGATGGCTGTAAAAAGATTAATTTACACACATACGTACATATGTCAATTCCCCTATGCTGGAAATTCTTCCAATGCCCACTTGTAGGTAGGCAAGGTAGCCAAGCTACGTTGGAATTTATTCGGACGCGCGGCTGCCGTCCGAATCAAAGGAAAAAATGTACGGCCAATATAATTACTCAGAAATAAAAGCGAGAAATAAATGTTTTGTGGGGGAAAAAAAAAAGGAAAAAACACCGGCGTAAACTCTAACTATGAACTGTGACTAGAAATGATTTAAGAACAAAATACCAATGGAAACGAATTTAATGGATATGAACTATTTTTGCCTGTGAGAAGGAATAGTGGTGCGGGGAGGGAAGTGGGATGACTGCTAAAAAAAAAAAGGAAAAAAAAAGGTGGGAAGAAAAGACTGAAGTGGAGTGTTTTACGGAGAGGGTTTCGGGAATGAAAAGGGAAATTGGGGAGGGGTGAATGCTAAATTCTCACTAAAAACAAAAAAAGGCAAAAGCTAAATAAAACTAAATTGTGAACCGAAAGTATAAAACTAAATTGTGAACCGAAAATATAATGCGTTCCTTAGAAAAATTACAACAAAAAAAGAAGGTGTTACGTAAGAAAGTAAAGGATACCACTAACTGAAAAAAATTTATCAACAAAAAAAAAACCCAAAAGTACAGCGAGGTGAGTAACTAATAAACGAAGAATACCAAGTAAGGAAAATTATAGGTAAAATTAGAAAGTAAAAAGGCAAAGAAGGTACGTATATAAAAGGAAATCGTTTAAAGAAAGGGAAAGCTAAAATAATGCGGAGGGCATTGGCTTAGTCTGCATAAACGAAAACTAGGGTGGGATAAAAAAATAATATAACTAGGAACTCTTATAATTCAGTATAACTTAACAAAAAATATGAATTCCGGTAACTAACTTAAATATTACAAAAAGAAAGATAGAAAAAAAGTATGAGAAAAGTTATTCTAACAAAAATGGTAAATAAATATCTTAAGTTGTGTATAGGGGTGGCAAAATTTTGGCATATGATGGTGCAGCGGAAATAATATCTTATGATCAGGAAAATAAACTTTCGGGAAATTGAACTTAAATGAAGGAAAATTCTGAATTATGGGAGTAAAAAAATCAACCAAAAACGTCTTAATTTAAATGAAATTATTTTTTAAACAGCAACGGTGGCTCCACTCTCCTCCCTCTCTTCCTCTACTCGTTTATTTCCAGTGACTTTGAACGATGTGATAGTTGCTGTGGCAAGAATGTTCAGCTGCGCTTAGTACAGTGGGCACGGCTTGTTTTATTGGACTTCCTGAAGGGGGGTACGAAACAGTTTAGGGCCTGATTGTGGGGGGTAACGGCTGCCAAGGGAATGTGAAGCAAGTCATCTTTATGGATGTGTGCGCATATTTCAACCATCCTTCCTAATTTTCTCCTTTTTTTTTTCTTTTTTTGCTTGCTTCACCTCCCTTTTGGCCACCTCGAGCACCGTTTCCTTACCTGTAGTTCTGTAGTTGGACGCCGATACCGTTGGCTATGATCCGTTAATGTGGTATCACCAAAAAAAACTTTGATATATATATTTTAGTAACTTTCAACTCCCGTACTGAAAAACCGCACTGCACTTTAGACTCCACTTTCTTTATTAACCTATGGGATGGACTCGTTAAGCGATCGAACCCCATCAGCGGAAAAATGTTCCTTTTCACAATTCCTACTCAAAGACAGAGGGCACTCATACATAGAACCAGGATAGCGGGACACGACAGATATACACTTTCACGACACAACTTCCACCCACACTAACAGATACATATTCATACATCTAAATACATGTATTTGACTTTCGCCACATTACTAACACATGCAAGGGAAACTCCGTTGCTGTTAACACACAGATACAGCGGTGTTCGGACTTTTACCATGTTGTATTACCCTATAGGCTGCCGCTACACTATGCAACTAGTTACCCCTAACCCATGATAATAAAAAGACCTTTATTGTAAAGTTCTGTCAGAGCAGTGGGAGTTTATGGCATTTAAAAATTTGGTACTTTTCCTCTTTTGGGTGGAATGTCCCATGTACGAAAATTCCATCGTGTAAGTATACTTTTCCTGTGCTGTTAGCGATTGTAGTCCAAAGCTAAATGCAAGCTTGTTCAGTATTGTATTTTTTACACTTTGTTTAAAATTCGGAACTGATAAATTTTCTGCTGCGATTTAAAAAAAAATTGGCTAACATGGGTTAAAACGTATAAGTTTTTTATTTCATGACGTTATCATCATATCGTCGCTCCCAACGAAGAATAACACGGTTGAGTTTTCTGCGTCGAAGACTAACACACTTCAGCTTTCTGCGTCGAAGACTAACACACTTCGTTCTCTGCGTGGAAGACTAACACACTTCAGTTTTCTGCGTCGAAGACTAACACACTTCAGTTTTCTGCGTCGAAAACTAACACACTTCGTTCTCTGCATCGAAGACTAATACATTTCAGTTTTCTGCGTGGAATCCTAACACACTTCAGCTTTCTGCGTCGAAAACTAACACTCTTCGTTCTCTGCGTCGAAGACTAATACATTTCAGTTTTCTGCGTCGAAGACTAACACACTTCGTTCTCTGCGAGGAAGACTAACGATACAGGCAGCAGGACTCCCGCAATGGCAGTTAATCGGAACAACTCGTCGTGGATAGGCAACCTCCGGGATGTGGCAAACCTCTAAGAACAGATCGTTGTGCGACCACTACAGTCGGGGATAGCTGTTTCAAAATAAACCTTCGCAGAAGAGAAGACTGGGAGAGGACGGATTGGTGCCCTGAAACAAATGGTGGCACTTCCATATACACCGACGGCTCGAAGTTGGACGGCAGAGTTGGAGGAGGGGTTTATTCAAGGGATTTGGACCTTGATCTCTCCTTCAGACTACCTGATCATTGTAGCGTCTTCCAGGCGGAAGTCTCGGCAATCCTGGACGCCGCGGCCTGGATAAGCAAACGTGTTATCCTAGAAGATATCGTTATTTTCAACGATAGCCAAGCGGCCATAAAATCCCTCGGCTCATACACGTTAAACTCTGAACTGACGATCAGCTGTCGTCGATTTCTTCAGGACATTGAGGGAAACTGTAAGGCAGACGAGCTTGCCCAGCAGGGCACGACCAAGCAGGTTCTTCAGGATAAAGGGCGCTTAGGTATGCCGTTTGCCACATGCAAACTAATGCTGAAGGAGCACACACTCCGTCAAGCCAACGAAAGATGGCTGCAATCCCCAGGGTGCCGGATATCGAAACAAACCTGGCCAAAATGGGATCTTAGAAGGGCTAGACGGATTTATGCCCTAACTAGGAGGGAAATCTCCATATTGATAGGGGTATTAACCGGTCACTGCTTCATTGGTAGGCATGCAGAAAGGCTAGGTGTGCCCTACCGACGATGCTGCAGGAGTTGCAAAGATGATGAGGAGGAGGAAACAGTGAAGCACCTCATCTGCAATTGTCCGACTTTAAGCGGCGCTAGAACGCGCTTTTTGGGAGTTCCGTTCCTGGATAGCCTAAGCCAGATAGCGGAACTGGACATACAGGACTTGATGGCCTTCATAAAGTCATCTAAGTGGTCCGAGGAGGAGTAACGGCGTCGGTTTAGGATGCCAGTCCCGGGATTCTGGGATTCTGCTATGTGGGACTGACTTTCCTTGTGTTGGTGGTATCACAACGGGCCTTTCAAACTGGCCTAAGTGTGCCTCTGCGGCAGCCACTTGAACCTAACCTAAGCTATTCTTCGACGCAGAGAACGAAGTGTGTTAGTTTTCGACGCAGAAAACTGAATTGTGTTAGTCTTCCACGCAGAAAACTGAAGTGTATTAGTCTTCGACGCAGAGAACGAAGTGTGTTAGTTTTCGACGCAGAAAACTGAATTGTGTTAGTCTTCCACGCAGAAAACTGAATTGTATTAGTCTTCGACGCAGAGAACGAAGTGTGTTAGTTTTCGACGCATAAAACTGAATTGTGTTAGTCTTCCACGCAGAAAACTGAAGTGGATTAGTCTTCGACGCAGAAAGTTAAAGTGTGTTAGTCTTCGACGCAGAGAACGAAGTGTGTTAGTCTTCGACGCAGAGCGCGAACTGTGTTAGTCTTCCACGCTAACTGAACTGTATTAGTCTTCGTTGGGAGCGACGATATAATTATGGTATAAATAATATTAGGTTATAAAAAAAAGGTTTAAAAACTTATTGCTATCAAATTTGAACTCAACTGCATTAAAATGCAATAAAGTGCATCAGTGGTCAAAAGTGTTAATCCAAAAACATTCACGAATCTCCAAATTATATAAAATACATTTAAAATGTTCGAACTTCCCAAGGTACTTCCAGCCACACTATCAATTCTACTGTTTTTTACCATAATATAACAAAAAAACTTTATTCTTTTGATTTTCCGAACTACAAAAATAAATATTTTAAAAAAATGATTAGCATGGGTTAAAGTGCATTCAGTTCTTCATTCAACGTTACCAAGCTCACATAATTCACGTTCTTAGAAATACCAAAAAATGCTTTTCACAAAATTTTGCATTCAATTGCACAAAAGTGCAACAAAGTGCATCAGTGGTAAAAAGTTGTTGTCCAAGAAATATTCCCTGATTAATTTTGAAGCATATTGCTCATATGCATTTTTTACATAGGACCACATAATAAAGAGTTAGAACTAGTTTTCTTTTTGTATCTTTTTTTACCCCATTTTTGACCTTTAGGTGCTGGGGGCCTGGGATTTTCCCACTAGGGGTAACTTAATGCAGATCTTATTTTTTTTGCTCAGGCTATCGGAAAATGCGCGGGGTGCGAACATACAGATATGTTGATCTTTTTCATATATTCGGCGGGTGCTCTAGTGTACACGTAGGGTTGCCAGACGTCCTTCTTTCGGAAGGACATGTCCTTTTTACTGCAATGTCCTTCCCTGTCCTTCCAAACGAAAAAGTGTAGAAATGTCCTTCTTTTTAAGTTTTGTCCTCCTTTTTGTCTTTATAGTACACAGTACGTAGAGAAAAAAAATTTCATAAAAAATCAACAAGTCTGTAAAAAAAGTAAATAACACCCGCTCCCTTTAAGTGCCAAACATTTTTTTTTTGCTAATAGTTACTAATGGAATCCCTCGTGAAGGGTGGACACCTTGCCGCGGTACGAGGGCTTAAGTCGATAGCCACAGGGCTACGCTGCCCTTGTGATCATAGCGCCGCCGGTACTTCATCACGAGAGAAGCAAAGCCTCTCTGGCGCGACGACTAAGATCTTCCCCCTCCCAATCCAGGGTGTTATGCGACCACGTGCCCATTGGACGTTTGCAGCCGGGAGGCAAATCGTGGCTGTAATCGAACGGAGCCTCTCTGATACCGGGCCGCCTCGGAGAGTAACTATGGCCTTACCGCGGTATGGGGCTCTGCCGCGGCGGACGACACATTCCCCTTACTCTTCCCTTGACCCAAAACTGGCCTTGCCCGGCGAGGGGTCGTACGAACAAGATGATAAATAGTAACAAAAACCCAAAAACTAAAGATACAACAATTTATACTGCACAGCAGAGGAGGAAAATGCTGGAGCAAGCGAGAACACAACGTCGGAGGACAAACTCCATTTCTTTATCAGCCGAGAGATCGACAGCGATGGTAACTACGGGTCGATTAGCTCTGGATAACAAGGGGGCAATCCCAAAAGTAAGTACCGGTACAAACACAGTGAAGCCAACAACGGCTGATGCTAAAGCCCTAGTAAGTGCCGGTACCGAAACCAAGTCTTTAACGTCTGTGGCAGTGGCCTCACGACCTGGCCTCAGAGATCCAAATAAGGGAACCACCGCGATGGCAACTACGGGTCGAAATTTACCCCAAAAGATATCTCCCAGTCGCTCTGAGTACTTGGACAAAAGAGCGGCCGCGAGGATCCTGAAGAAATACGAGGGTATTTCACAAGAGACGCTATCGCCGAATGCTAGAAAGACGGTGGAGATGGCTGAAGCTATCTTACCGAACTTCCAAAGCAATTATACGCCAAAGAAGGTTAACGAAAATCAATTCAAACGCCAGAGATCGGGCGGGGATTTAAAACCTCATCTGTAGTGGGTAAACTCAGCTTTGCTGAAGTGACCATAACAGGATCCTCATAGGCGTCATTGACCGAGGTAACGAAAGATGGGCAATCCCTAGGGACCAGTGGCGGTACGTCCGGAAAGCGATCGGTAATGCCCTCCTTGACATTATGGATGAGTCTCCGGGTGCCACGCCGATGGGTTCTAATCGGGGTGGCACCAGGGCCGAATCAAGGTATTAGCTTGTTAGGATGCAAAAACTGTTGCACTGTACAAGGCAGCAGCTGCAAGACTGGGTGAGGTCTACCAAGAGCAAGAATCGAGGATGTCCACTGGAAGGACATCCCGGCTCGGCCAAGGGCAAGAGCATGGATTCCTGCCATCCCTGCCGATGCTGCGGATCATGAACCCGTCTCTCCCGACGCAGGACTGGAGTGTCAATCTGGTTGAGGATGCGGAAGGGCCTGATAGGCAAGTGGTCTTCACCTTGAATAAGGAGGAACTCGAGCAGCCTCGGCTGCTTTAATCAGTCGTCTTTCTAAATTCCACATCGTCTGGAACGCTGTCCTGATGACGAATCACTTTGGTCTGAAATCCCACGAAATTTCTTCAAAAAGTAGAACTTAACAGAGGATTTTCTTGGTTGCTATGGAAACTAAATCTTTTCAAATACCTTCCAGCTTGAGGTCTATTCGAGATACTTCAAATCCCAACACCGATTGGAGATCTGACCAACACGGGCTTTGCGGTCATGATGTATGTTTTAATGATTTTCCTACCGGGTTTTTGTATATAAAACGATATATATACGAACTTATGTATACATACAGAAAAAAGAATATTTAGAAATATAGATACATATATACTCTTTGACATGTAAAAAAAATTATGTAAATTCGAGGTAATGCATGAAACTGCACTATAGTAGTAATATATGAACAAAAATGCAAAACATGTGCATATTCTCGAAAAGGATGGTCACTAGGATCTCAACTCAAACGGTATTTTCAACTGGATAACATTATCAACGAATTGGAACTTTTAGTTTTTGGCTGAGTTCTTTCTTTCCAATTAACCCTTTAGGTGCAATGTGTTATATACTAAAAAAAGTGCATATTTTCCAAAAAGGATCAGCTAGGATTTCAAACCAAAGTGATTCGTCATCAGGATAGCGTCCCAGACGATGTGGATTTACAGATTTTGGCGTAATTTTAGGCCAACCTATTATTCGTTCAGGAGCAGGGTGACCATACACTTAAGAACAGTTGTCGGCCAAAACTTTTTGCTTGCTTCTTTTTCAACGAATAGTTCTGTGCTGTTGTGTTTGCAAAGTTTCATTTTTTTACACCATTGAGTTTACGAGCATTTACGCACCGAATTCAGTGGATAAATTTACGAAGTTTGTGTAAACTTCCCTCCATAAAAATTTTGACAGTTCATTTACGCATTTCGTAAACTTATACGTTTACGAGCTTTACGCGCTGTATACACGATTGTATGAGTACCCTTAATATCTAGAAAAATAGAATTTGTGTGTAACATTTGTTTATTATGGAACAAGCGATATTAAGTTTTGTCAATCTAGATCTTATTAAGGAGATTTTAAAGCATATGATTTGCATCTTGAAAACACATGCAACCAAGAAACTCAACTAATAAGTTAAAATAATTTTTCGACTTTTTATACACGCAAAAAAAGTGCAAAGTCTACACTTCTTGGAGTAAAACTAACACTAATTTTGGTGTCAACGTTCTTTTGCTACACTAAAATGGTGTAAAGTGAAAAAGTGTGGTGTAAATCCTTAAAAGCGGTTAGTTAGATTATGTGTTCCAATTTTTTGATATTGGAGTACTCCAATTGTAATCCTTTGTATACCTCATCTGAACACCTTCAGCTTTTTGAAAGCCGATCATTGCTCGTGCCTTATCGACGAAAATCACGACACAATCGCTCTGACAGTATATATTCCAAGAAGTAACAACATTGGAGTACATTGCAAAGTACTCTGACTATAGGTACTCCATGGAGTAGCAGAAACCAAGCGCAGGTTGGAGTAGGTGGTCCAGTCCTAGGACATCACAATGTTAATTGGAGCACAACCTTTATATGAAAAAGGATTACATTTGGAGTACTCTGATCCTCCAATTGGAGTACTCTTTGCATAGGAAATAGAGTACTCTCCATTGTTGCAGGGAAGCTATAATTAGACGCGGGCAAGCCTAAGTACACGATAGCCTAATGTGGATTTCATGCTGCATTGAAAATGCAGCATTTTGCATTTTCGGAAATGAGCTTTCGAAAAGCGTTCATTTAGTAAATGTACATTTGGCTCAATTCGAATCACGGTTAAATTTTTTAGGTTATGAGCACGTGTACAAAATGTTACACTTTTTTTTACATTTGGTCGTTTTAAATGGTTTCACAAACATCAGTTCAGTTGTAGTTTCACTTTTTTAAATTTAATTTCAAAACACGCGCCCTAATTTGCCAGTTCTTCAACACAATAAGTTTGACAATTGTTTACGAATGAAAGAATATCAAGAAACCAGTACTGCCTACTCAAGTTTATGAGTTCGAACCCCCTTTTTCTTCGAAGATTGCAGGGTTGATTCTACATTTATAATGCTAAATGCAGAAATAAAGTTGCATTAAGTAGCATTTAGCTGTCAAAATTTGTATGGTAAATGCAGAAATAAATGATGAATTTTTAGCTATATGCTAAAATGTGAGGATAATGCAAAATGCAGGCCTATCATGAACCCCACATAATGGTAGACATCTCCGTTCAGCAGTTAACAATTGTTAGTTCGATTCGCGGCAGCGTCAGTAAGTGTGGTCTAAATAGTTCTTTTTTTTTAATATTATTTTTGGTAATTTTGACTCCTTTTGGTGTTAAAATAACACTTTTCCTAGTTTATATATACATCAGCACCTTATCCGCCCGTTGTGTGAAGTGTTTTTCCCCTTTCGTTGTGTGAAGTGGCCTGGCCTAGCCTGAGAAAACGTTCTTTAGATATCAGGTGGTGTAAAAATTATATCTATAATCAATACTAGGGGTATTTTAAACTAAGCTATTGTGAAAGTTATACCCGATTCGTCACCCATTAGCCTTCAAAACAATAACACAAACTCGGTTGTTTTATTCATCTCTACGAATTCGGCTAATAAATACGCGACTTGAAAAGTAGGGCTGAACGAGAAACATGCTGCTATTTTGTGATTTAGGTCTTGCAAAATACAAAAAGCATATTTAAAAGAAAAATTATCACAGTTAATGATCATTTTACCCGCTGAAATGCCTCCAGTGTGGTGCCATACACGTAGATGCATTTTTACCCGATTTAGCGATTTTTTCGCACTTACTCACGAAAGAAAGCACCTATTAAGTGTAGAGAAATTAAAAACATATTGTTTAGTCCTCAAAAAAAAAACACTTTGTTTCAGAGTTTCATCGTGGTATCTTACTTTTTTTTACAAAAATATATTCACGACTCGATTCCGTATTTTTTTGACTAAATCTTGTAAAACTGTCTAAATAAGTAAAATTTCCCACTAAAAACTTCAAATTCTGACCGTGAGAGGACTATACTGCCGTCCTTAGCAAGAAGGCAGTCAAATCATTTTACTGCCTTTTAGCAATTTTGATACCATTATATTATTTTATTGTCTTCTAATCCACTGATTATAAAAATTATCGGTCAGAAGACAATTTCAACGATAAAACAAGGTTTAAGTTAGTGATACATCTAGAATCTCCTTTATCTCTCCAGAACAAAAAAGCAGTATAAACGTACCATAGTGTAAAAAAGCAGTATAAATGAAAATATACTGCCTTTATACTCAGAACGATAAGAATGCTGCTTGGAATGTATGGGGAGAAAAGCAGTAACTTTGACCTACAAACCAAAAAAGCAGTGGAGATTTTTTATTTATTTTTGATTTACAAAGCAGAAACGCAGTATCTCTCCAAAATGTAAAGGGTTTGTTTTACAATCCAAAAAAGCAGTAAATAGTATTTTACTGCTTTTCGATTTACAAAGCAGAAAGACAGTTCGCTGATCCTTTAAGGCCCTAGGGATATTTTTCCCCCATAATCCGATGCAAATTATTCTTCAGGAAACCTTTTAATATCTCAATATTCATTTATGTCTGTTATGCAACAATATAACTAGTTATTTAGTTCGAACACACCCAACTTCAGCTTTCTCGATAATCAATTTTCATACCATACTGCCTTTTTGCTAAGGTCGGCAGTATACTTACTCGTTATGTACCCTCATTAGTCAGAAAACCGAGTTCGGTGCATAACAGTACAAAAATTGTAGTGGTGGCCTGTGTAGGCCACTTACCCCCGCTTCTGAAGATTTTTTAAAAATGTATTTTTTTCAAAATCAGTTCGTTGGCAATGGCTATAAAATTCATAGAAGCTTTAGCTAACCCAACCCAAAGGTATATTGTCGCCGATTTTGATAACTTGACGAAAAAAAAAGATATACACCTATAAAAATCGAAGTGGCCTGTGTAGGCCACTTCAAAAAACGAAGGGTTAAAGTGTCAAAACAGCACCAAATCTTTTGCGTGTAAACGCTGGCACGCCTAAGTACACGATGGCATCATGGTATACACCTGAGTTTAGCGGGGAAGGCAATCAAGAACTCAATAAAATATTTTTTTTTTTAATTTTTGCTACTTTAATTCCTTTTTGGTGTCAAAATAACACTTTTTAGTTTATATATACAGCAGCACCTTAAAATGCTGTTTTGACATCGACATTTTTTTACGTGTATAAATCGTGAAACTAAAGTGAAAGTGTTGACGTGAACGGACGTATTTTTGCTGCGCTCTAAGCTTTCTTCTTAAATTTGCGGTTCTATTTAAGGTCGCATATTAATTAGAATTACAATTTAAAATTGTGTTAGAGAATTGACCCTTTTGTTTTTTGCCTATGCTTTGCATACATTAATATCAGCAATATTATGCCTTGCTTTTGTGGCCATAGAGTCGATCGCGCCCAAACATCGGTGCAGGTTTGTTTCGATATCCGACACCCTGGGGATTGCAGCCATCTTTCGTTGGCTTGGCGGAGTGTGTGCTCCTTCAGCATTAGTTTGCATGTGGCAAACGGCATACCTAAGCGCTCTTTATTCCTGAAGAACCTGCTTGGTCGTGCCCTGCCTGGTAAGCTCGTCTGTCTTACAGTTTCCCAAATGTCCCTATGTCCCGAGGCTAATATGAGGTTTACGCGGTTCTGTTGGGCCATCTCCTGAAGAGATCGACGACTGCTGAAGGTCCAAATCCCTTGAATAAACCCCTCCTCCAACTTTGCCGTCCAACTTCGAGCCGTCGGTGTATGTGGAAGTGCCACCATTTGTTTCGGGACACCAATCCGTCCTCACCCAGTCTTCTCTGCTGGGAATGTTTATTTTGAAACAGCTATCCCCGACTGTAGTGGTCGCGCAACGATATGTGCTTAGTGGGAGAAAACTGTAAGATTCCAGAATACTGGAGTGTCCAATAGTACCCGCACCCCAACTGGAGGTTTCCCTTAGGCGCAGAGCTGAAGCCGCCGCTGACCGAAACCCTTACAGATCAAGTGGCAAAATGCCCAGAATGACCTGGAGGGCTTCGTTGGGCGTTGTCCTTAACGCACCGCTTATACAGATCATATTGGATCTATGGACTTTCCGCAACAGATTCAGGTATGTTGCCATGCTCAGAGCAGGCCACCATACGACGACTCCATACAGCATGATTGGGCGAATGATGGCCGTGTAGATTCAACTGCATGCTCTAGGGCTGAGCCCCCATTTTTTGCCAATGGCTCTTTTGCATGTGAGTTGTATTTTGTGAAGTGAGCCACTTTTTTTTCGAAGTTGTACTATCTTCCTGAAACTTTTTTGTATGGTTCACAACAACAAGAAAAAAATACGTTTGGGCCAGTTTTTCGAAATTAGATTTATTTTCAAAGTTATAGCTATCAACACTTTTCGAAATTCCTCCATTTTTGATGATTTTCTCACGATTGGTCAAACCGATTTTGCTAATTTTGTAAATATATATCAAAGGTGGTATCTTCTACCAAACGACGATTCAAATTTTTGCAAAAAAATTTCTTTTCCAAACATTTTTCGCAATTTTTAACTTCTCCATCGTGGTCAGATGGCGCTTTTATATCATGTTGTTGGGCATTCCATTAGTAACTATTAGCAAAAAAAAATTTTTTTGGCGCCATTTACATTTTTTTACAGACGTAGTCAATTTTTTATATGAAATTTCTTTCTCTACGTACTGTGTACTATGAAGGTAAAAAATGTAAATAACTTCCGCTCCCTAAGAGTGCCAAACAATTTTTTTTTGCTAATAGTTACTAATGCAGTAAAAATTTGGGTTTTTGTGCGTTGTTATTCTGTTTTCATTGGCGAATATTCCTGCAATTCAATAGCCTTCTAGGATGAGTAGAAAGGGTTTAACTCCTGAAAGTATGTTTCGAAATTGAAAACGCCTACACTGACCACATTGCGCATTGGTTTTTTGGATATAATTCGCATCTAGAAGGTTTATGACATCGCTGATTATGAATCCGATGTCAGTTTTTTTAAATTCAAAATGGCGGGTCCAATATGGCGTGATTTTTTTGAAAACTAATTGGATTTTATTGAAACTTGGTACTCGGGGGTTTATGCGTTGTCTGATTACGAATCCGATATCGATTTTTTTAAATTCAAAATGGTCGATCCAATATGGCGGTGCATTTTTGAAAACTGATTCGAATGTGTGAAACTCGTCACTGATGGATTTATGACATCGATTTATATGAACTAGTATCGCTTGTGATCGAAAATTCGACCAATAAAAACTTTTTGGGGTCGAGGGGTCGCTAGCCCCGTACCCCCATCCTTAATTTTCGGGGACGCCCCTGAAAATATACCGTCAGTTTTTTTCAATTTCCTTTCCATCGGTGCATATTTCATTTATATATATTAATAATAATATAATATAAGATGCCAGTTTGGAAATAGTGTCAATGACTTATTTTCCATTTTCTTGTTGACACTAATTCCATTTCGAAAGCGCAATAGTGTCAATTGACACTATTTCCAATTTACCATGGAAATAGTTTCAATTGACACTATTACCTGTCACCAATGATAATATACTACCGCCCGTTATTTCATGTGTTAGTTGGCCTCTTGTGTTGGTGCTGATAAGCTCATATATTCTGCTTCACATGTCATCATCATTTATTGGCGCTTAACCGCCTAAGCGATTTTGGCCGTCGCCTATCAAAGCACGCCAGTCATTCCTTTTTAGCGATAACTGACGCCAATTGGAAACTCCAAGGGAGTTCAAGTCATCCTCCACCTGTTGTTTCCATCTCAGTCGAGGCCTCCCCCTTCCTCTGCTGCCGAATTCGGGTGACGATTGGAAAACCTTCTGGGCTGGAGCTTCTTTGTCCATTCGCATGACGTGACCCAGCCAGCGGAGCCTTTGGGCTTTAATTCGCTGGACTATGGTCAGATCTGCGTAAAGCTCGTACAGCTCATCGTTAAATCTCCTTCGATACTCGCCGTCGGCATCACGGGAAGGACCATAAATCTTCCGGAGAACTTTTCTCTCAAATACTCCAAGGGCCATCTCATCTTCTCTTGACATTGTCCATGAATCTGAGCCATACATCAGGACAGGTATGATGAGAGACTTATAGAGCGCGATCTTTGTTCTTCGAGAGAGGACTTTACTTCTCAATTGCCTACTCAGTCCAAAGTAGCACTTGTTCGCAAGAGTGATTCTCCGTTGGATTTCTAGACTGATATTATTTTCGGTGTTAATGCTGGTTCCCAAATAGACGAAGTCCCTCACAGTTTCAAATTTGTAACTATCAGCAGTGACGTGGCTGCCAAGGCGCAGGTGCGCCGATTCTTTCTTTGATGACAGCAAATACTTCGTCTTGTCCTCGTTGACCGCAAGACCCACTTTTTTCGCTTCTTTATCCAGCCCAGAGAAGGCAGCGCTTACGGCGCGGTTGTTAAGGCCAATGATATCAATATCATCGGCATACGCCAGCAATTGCACGCTCTTGTAAAAGATTGTACCATTGCGGTTTAGCTCTGCTGCTCGAATTATCTTCTCCAGCATCAGGTTGAAGAAATCGCACGAAAGGGAGTCGCCCTGTCTGAAGCCTCGTTTGGTTTCAAATGGCTCAGAGAGGTCCTTCCCGACTCTGACGGAGCTGTTAGTATTGCTCAACGTCATTTGGCAAAGCCGTATAAGCTTTGCAGGGAAGTCAAATTCAGACATGGCGGCATACAGGCAACTCCTTTTTGCGCTGTCAAAAGCGGCTTTGAAATCGACAAAGAGATGGTGTGTGTCGATTCTTTTATCATGGGTCTTCTCCAGGATTTGGCGTATCGTGAAAATCTGGTCGATGGTAGACTTACCAGGTCTAAAGCCACACTGATAAGGTCCAATCAGCTTGTCTACGATGGGCTTCAGTCTTTCACACAATACGCTAGAAAGAACCTTATACGCGATATTAAGAAGGCTGATTCCGCGGTAGTTGGTGCGGTTAGCGGGATCGCCTTTCTTGTGGATTGGGCAGAGCACACTTAAATTCCAATCTGGAGGCATGCACTCGTCTGACCATATTCTGCATAGGAGCTGATGCATGCTTTTTACCAGCTCTTCGCCTCCGTGTTTGAACAGCTCGGCGGGTAGTCCGTCTTTTCCAGGCGCTTTGTTGTTTTTGAGCCGGGATATAGCTATCCTCACTTCATCATAGTCAGGTGGTGGGACGACTTTTCCATCGTCAGGGATTGGGGTATCGGGTTCGACGTCTCCCTCGCAATTTAGCAGTGAGGAGAAGTGCTCCCTCCATAATTTAAGTACACTCTGTACGTCGGTTACCAGGTCGCCATTATTGTCCTTACAGGAACTTGCCCCGGTCTTAAAACCTTCCGTCATCCGCCGGATCTTTTCATCGAATTTTTGGGCATCATTCCTGTCAGCCAGCATCTCAAGCTCCTCACACTCACGCCTTTCGGCCTCACGTTTCTTTTTTCTGAAAAGGCGTCTCTCTTCCTTCTTTGCCTCACGATAGCGTTGCCATACACTGCGGGTTGCGCCCGTTCGCAACGTCCCCCTGTAGGCAGCGTCCTTTTTGTCCGAGGCAGTGCTGCATTCCTCATCGTACCAGTTGTTTTTGCGGGCTCGCTGGAACCCTATAGTGGCCTCAGCGGCGGTACGTAATGAGTGAGAGATATGCTTCCATTGCTCGGTTGCATCGTTAGGTCGAGGATTGCTCTCCGATAGCAGGTGTGGGAGTCGAGTGGAGAAATTGTCAGCTGTCTGTGTCGTGCGCAGCTTCTCGACGTCAAACTTTCCTTCCGTTACTGTGCGCACTTTCTTTGCTACACAGAGGCGTGTGCGTATCTTGGCTGCAACAAGATAATGGTCCGAGTCGATATTGGGACCACGAAGGGTACGCACGTCCAGAACGGTGGAGCTATGTCTGCCGTCGATCATGACATGATCAATCTGGTTTCTTGTTCTTTGATCAGGAGACAGCCATGTGGCCTGGTTTATTCGTTTATGCTGGAACCTGGTACTACTGATGACCATATTGCGAGCAGCGGCGAAATCAATCAACCTAGTGCCGTTGGGGGATGTTATATCATGGAGACTAAATTTTCCAACTGTTGGACCAAAGACTCCTTCCTTGCCCACCTTCGCATTAAAGTCGCCGAGCACGATTTTGATATCATGTTGGGGGCAGCGATCATAAGTCTGTTCAAGTTTATCGTAGAAGGAGTCCTTCTCTGCGTCGTCCGTCTCCTCAGTCGGCGCATAGGCGCAGATAAATGTTATGTTGAAAAATTTCGCTTTGATGCGGATCGCAGCGAGACGCTCGTCCACGGGCGTGAACGCTAGTACTTGGCGGCGAAGTCTCTTTCCCACCACGAATCCTACACCACGCGCTTTGCCGCGTGTCTGGCCACTGTAGTATACGTCACAAGGTCCGATGGTCGCCTTTCCTTGTCCCGTCCATCGCATTTCCTGCAGGGCGGTGATGTCAGCCTTTGCGTTAACGAGGACATCAACCAGTCGGGCAGCGGTACCGTCCCTTGAAAGGGTCCGGACATTCCCGGTACATGCCCTAATATCCAAATCATTATGCCTTATTCGTTTTGCCGGGTCGTCAACATTAAAGGGGGTTCTCATCCGAGGCTTTAATACAGTTTTCATTGGACTAAATTTTTTACGTGGCGGGTCCCAAACCCAGCGCACAACCCGTTTCGGGGTTTTTGGAAAATATTTACACATTTATATAGCGAGCCGCTTGCTTCAAGACAGACGCCCGCTTGCAGCCGCACCTCATGGTGAACAGACGCTGCGCAAAAACTTCGGTGAGCCCTTAAACCAAGTATGTCAGAGTGGCCCCACCGGGGCTCCCTCTCTTTCTGCCGCGAGCCTAGGTAGCTCCCGTTGCCCAGAGTGCACGAACGAGGACACAAGAGTCGGGATTGAGCAAGGTCACTTAGCAACCACACTCCATTACACTCATGCTTCACATGTACTTATAGCTATATGACACTACGTATTTTGAATAGTATTTTCTTCTATTTTTTGTATTTATTGTGCGAAAGAAAGGGTCTTATACAATTATCATATTGGTACAAGCGGGCAAGCTATGTTAAAAAAATAACGAAAAATAATGGAAATAGAAACCAGACTGTAAAAAAAAAAAAAAACAAATAAAAAATTTTATATTTTTTGGCTTTAGGACGTTTCTTCTCTATTTTATGTGAAAATTATTTGTTTGCATTTTTAAGTTGAAAGTTTTGTGCGTGAATTTATATGAAACCCGTCTTGTTTGTGAAATAAATAAATCCAATGGACGGTCAATAGTTTTCTGCTTTATTTTCGGGGTATTTTGTGAAAAAAGTGCGGAAAAATGGAATACTTTTTATGTAAACAAAAGTATGTCGAACACAAAGGTTCTTCTTTGTGCGCATGCGCATGTTTACATTTTTGTACTGCAAGTTTTGTGCGCGAATTCTTGTAAAAAGCAATTTGCTGTGAAATAAATAAATTCAATGGACATTCAAATAATTTTTTGCTTCATTGCAGTGTGTTTTTTCTAAAAAAATAGTGCAAAAAATAAAGCAATTTTTATGTAAACAAAAACATGTCAAACTGGCTCCATTGTGCGCATGAGTGTAGTCTCACTCCTTCGTAGACAAAAAATACTGGCGAAAAATACAAAGACATTAAAGTGAAAATACGTTGTGTCATATAGGTATTAATGCAACTGTTGGCTGCTTCTTGCTAGCCCATGTTACTGCTGCACCTTGCCATATGAAAACATATCCAGAGTCAGCGTACCCATGTAAATTGCCAGCGTCTTTGGTATAAGTAAGTTTTTTCAAATATCTCATAAGCCGCTTAACTGCTTTCCAATGTGCCATGCCAGGATTTTTATTGAATTGACTCAAATTGGTGATGCTAAACGAAATATCTGGTCGAGTACACTGTGCCAGATACATGATGCTACCAATAGCTTATTGGTACGGAATTGATCGCACTTGGGTCACTTGGTATTTTCACGGAATCACAATCAAACATTTTGAATTTACGCAAAACTGATTCGGTATACTTTTGTTGATCCAAACTAAGGATGCCTTTCATATAATTGTAATCAATGCGAATACCAAGAACACTGGATGCTTTACCCAAATCTTTCATGAGAAAGTTCTTCTTCAGAGTCGATTTAAGTTGATCTTTCCAGGCAACGTTATTGTCCATTTTACATTGTTTGTACCCAGCGCGCTGCAAAACGTCATTCAGTTTCACGTTCCACTGTCTACTGGCCTGTTTTAAACCATACAGTGCCTTCTTTAGTTTACATACTCGGGCACTTCCATCATTAAAGCCTTCTGGTTGACGCATGTATATCGTTTCATACATGTCACCGTGCAAAAACGCCGTTACAACGTCCATTTGTTCAATGTGCCACCCATGTTTTACAGACATTGCCATGAGCAATCGTATCGAAGAATATCGAAGTACTGGTGAGAAGGTATGCACGTAGTCAATACCTTCCCGCTGCTCGAAGCCTTTTGCGACCAGTCGTGCCTTATAACGAGCCAGTTTACCATTTGAATCCATCTTACGTTGATGGCTTTGTAACCAATTGGTAGCTCTTCTAGTTGCCAAGTGCCATTATCGATTAGCGATTGATACTCTTCGTTCATTGCAGCCGTCCACTGCAACTTTTCTTCACTAAGGATGGCCTCGTTAAATGTATTAGGCTCACCACTTAGTGACGTAAACTTTTCACACTCTTTAGCCAAATGTGTAACAGGATCTCCAAAGAAAGCTGTATGTCTTGTACCTCTATCCGATCGCCGGATAACCTGCACATCACTGGTGTCATTACTTTCGACCCTGCTGTCATAGAACGTACTATCATCCGCATCGTCATACATCGATTCTCTGGAACTATCAAGCGCCCCTTCAACCTCCTCACAAGCAAGTTGATCGTTGATTACAACAGTGTCTTGGCCATGTTGCACGCCAGTTACACTATCTTCGGATATATTACTATTACTTACGACATTGTTTTGGCCATACCGTACGCCTTTCTCGTTGTTTGCAACATTGTTTTGGCCATGTTGCACGCCATTGACAATTTCATCGGTCTCAAAAATATCCGGAGTAAACTCAAACATTTTCTGATTTGCATTTAGCTCACAACTGCTACTTTGCTCAATAATTTCAACATCTCTGCTTGCAATCACTTGACTGGTTTCTCTATCCAATAAGCGATATGCCTTCTGTGTTTCGCAATACCCGACGAATATATATTCCTTCGATTTCGCATCGAATTTCAAACGTTTTTCCTTAGGAATGTATACCAGGGCACGTGAGCCAAAGACCTTTAAGTGGCTTACATCTGGTTTCGATCCGTTACATATCTCCATTGGCGATTTATCCGATAAAACAGCTGTTGACGTATGATTCTTTATGCAAGCTGCAGTATTCATCGCTTCGGCCCAAAATCTTTTACGTAAAAAAGCATCTTGAAGCATACACTTTGCTTTTTCTGTAAGGGTACGAATGGTACAATAAAATTCAGTGCCGTTATCGCTACGAAACTTTTTTATTTTTGCACCAGTTTGGCTTTCCACCATCGCCTTGAACGAACAAAACTTCAAAAAAGGCTTCACTTTTATTTTTCAACATATAACAAAAAGTGGCTTGCATCTGGTTTCGTTCCGTTCCATATCTCCATTGGCGATTTATCCGATAAAACAGCTGTTGACGTATGATTCTTTATGTAAGCTGCAGTATTCATCGCTTCGGCCCAATATCTTCTACGTATGTAAATTAGCATCTTGAAGCATACACCTTGCTTTCTCTGTAAGGGTACGAATGGTTCTCTTCGCCAAACCATTCTGTTGCGGTGTGTAAGGCACGGACGTTTGGTGCTCAATACCAAACTTTTCAAAAAGCATTTTAAATCTACCACAATAAAATTCAGTGCCGTTTTGGCTTTCCACCAACGCCTTGAACGAACAAAACTTGTCAAAGGCTTCACTTTTATTTTTCAACATATAAACAAAAGTTCTGCGACTAAAATCGTCAACGAGTACTAAGCAATAATTACTCCCACCAATGGAGCTGCACTCCATTTTGCCAGCTAAATCTGCATGTATAACTTGCAACAAATGTGTCGCTCTCGATCCGTTCTTTGAAAATGGTCTTCTTGAAAATTTGCCTTTACAGCAAGCAACACATGCTTCACTTTCATTGTCAACAAATGACATAACATTTACGCCACCTTCGCTTCGAAGAGGTTCTGGAAGCCATTATAGAGGAGGAGGGCTGGAGGAGAGGTGCAGAAATGATGGAAAACACGGTACATATATATACAGATGGTTCCAAAATGACGGAAGGAGTAGGAGCCGCAGTGTACTGCAATGAGTTGGGGATCACTAAATCGTTGAAACTACCAGATCCTTGCAGTATATTCCAGGCGGAAGTTATAGCCATTAAAGTGGGTGCAGAAATAGCGGTAGATAGTCTAGCGCTCAGAGAGCGGGTGAATTTCTACGCCGACAGTCAGGCGGCTATTAAGGCCATTACCTCAAATAGTTGCGCTTCTCTCAGCGTACTGGAATGCAAAAGAAGTCTTGAAACACTTAGTGCAGAACATAGTATACATATCTACTGGACCCCAGGTCACAAAGGTATAGAGGGAAACGAGAAAGCTGATGAGCTAGCAAAGAGTGGAGTGGCACTAGATGCGAACAACACTATCGAAGTACCAATACCACTTAGGGAATTAAGACGAAAGTGCGATTTACACATGGTTAAACAAGCAGAAAAGGCATGGAAAGAAGTGCAAGGCTGTAAAATCTCTAAAATCATGTGTAATTCGTACGACATGAAACTTACAAAAACAATTGTATCCCTAAAAAGGGATGACTGCAGACTATTAATTGGTATCCTTACAGGACACTGCCTTTTGGCAGGTCATGCCCACAAGATGGGTCTTGTTTCCGACAGTATGTGTAGGAAATGCAAAGCGGAGACGGAGACTGTGGAGCATGTCATGTGCACATGCCCCGCTATGTCCAGACTACGGCTTCAAACTTTTGGAAAGGGACAATTGCCCAACCTAGAGTCACTTACAGAAATAAGCCCTAGTATGCTTCTGATTTTTGCGAAGAGAACATCACTATTTTCCAAAATAGACACTGAAGTGTAACTGTATAGCAAGAGGTCGTAAAAAGTTTTTCTTTTTCTTCTGGTAACACTACGGACGCAAGCGTCTATGTGAGGCCACTGCGTTGGCCTGCCAGGACAACCTAACCTAACCTACGCCACCATTTTTCATGACCTTTAAATCGTGGGTATTTAAATGGCCAAGCCTTCGATGCCACAAATTCATCGAATGGTCTGCTTTGCTCGTAGCCAGAACTACCTTTTTCGCTGAGTCCAATTTATATAAACCGCCAACTAATGACCCTGTCGCTAATAACTGTCCACTTTTGTCACGGACTGTGCAGCCATCGTAGAAAAAGTTAACCAGAAAACCTTTTTCGGTTATCTTACTTACAGAAAGTAGATTTGTCGTCAAATTCGGCACAAACAACACATCGTTTAACTCAACGACCACATGTACCCCTGCTACTTCAATTTTAAGGTTAGCCACACCACTCAATTAAACTTGCATTAAACTATTATTTGCCGCCCGTACACCTGCCATTGCATACTCATTTTGTCCACTTAACCACTCTCTATGCATTGTCATGTGATTAGTAGCACCGGAATCAAAGTACCAATCATTCGGGTCAAATTCGCCATTTAAGAATACTGCACTGAAAGCCACATTTACTTGTTCTTGTTGTTTGCTGTTCACCTTACTTTTACCTTTAAGTGTTGGATTACTTTCACTTGCCTTATTAGCTTTTGCCGGACAACAAGCTGCAAAGTGACCTTTCTGGTGACAATAATAGTATGTTACACTAGACTTGCTACGAAAACGCCCGTTACCTTTTACTAAAAGAGCCTTTTGGTCATTTGCTACCGATGATGTGCTTTCTTGTAGTAATTTTGTTTTTATAATATCACTGGAAAGTGATTTTTCAAGTCCCTCAAGAGTCATGATCATCGGTTGGTACTTTTTGTCAAACCACGAAGTAAGAACACTGCTAACCACTCATCAGATACAGTGAACCCAAGGTCAGTCATCTGCTGCGTAGCCGACATTATTTCAGGCACTTAAGTATTCATTGAACCACAATCCTGCAGTTTCGTATTCACAACACGTTTCATGAGCGTAATTCTACGTGCTAAACCAGTGTCTTCGAACGTTTTTATACCTTTCATGAACATGAAATGGTATTATAACTTTGGTCCGATGTTTGTAAATATGAGAAGAAGAAGAGATAGACCCATCAATAAGTATACCGAAATGATCAGGATGACGAGATGAGTTGATTTAGCCTTGTCCGTCTGTCCGTCTCTCCGTCTGTCTGTCTGTCTGTCTGTCTGTTTGAACGCAAACTAGTCCCTCAGTTTTTGAGATATTTGGCTGAAATTTGGTATGCGGCCACCATTTTCAAATATAGGAATCATTTGTCGGAACCAGCAAGATCGGACCAATATAACATATAGCTCCCATACAACCGATTATTCCGATAAACGGATTTTGGGCTATAACTCCTGTAATTAAACACGAAGGAACGTGAAATTTTATAAGTGTTGCTATTTTTATATGTGAAATATCGATGCTGAAAATCATAGAGATGGGATAAATATTTCACATATCTCCCATACAATCGTTTATTCCGATAAACGGATTTTGGGCTATAACTCCTGTAATTAAACACGTAGAAACGTGAAATTTTGGACGTATTGCTATTTTTATATGTGAAATATCGATGTTGAAAATCATCGAGATTGGATAAATATTTCACATAGCCCCCATACAATCGATTGTTCCGATAAACGGATTTTGGTAGATAACTCCTGTAATTATATAGGTAGGAACGTGAAATTTTGGAAGTATCGCTATTTTTATATGCGAAGTATCGATGTTGAAAATCATTGAGATGGCATAAATATTTCACATAGCTCCCATACAATCGATTATTCCGATAAGCGGATTTTGGGCTATAAGTCCTGTAATTAAGCACATAGGAACGCGAAATTTTGGAAGCATCGCTATTTTTATATGTAAAATATCGATGTTGAAAATCATTGAAATGGGATAAATATTTCACATAGCCCCCATACAATCGATTGTTCCGATAAACGGATTTTGGTAGATAACTCCTGTAATTATATCGGTAGGAACGTGAAATTTCGTAAATGTTGCTATTTTAGAATGTGGAATGTCGATGTTAAAAATCAATAAGATTGGACCAATATAACACATCGTCCCCATATAATCGATAGCTCCGATAATTTCGGTATGAGCTAAAGTTAAATTCACACAGGCTATACTGGGGATCAAACAGTGAAAATCGTGACGCTTATTCATGAAAGGTATTTAGCCTTCGGCACAGCCGAAGACAGCTTTCCTTATCTATACTCAAGGCGATAGCTGCCTTTGCTTTTGCACACTTTTTGGCATTTGTTACTTCGCCGGTCAAACATAAGGATAGGTCTTCTAACGCTAAATAGTTTTCTATTGAGTATTTCCATGAAGAAAAATTCTCGCGACCCTTCACCTTTTCAATAGAAGCCGACATTTCAATATTTTCAACTTCAGCACACGTGTTTGCTAAATTTATATTTTCTACTTCAGCTTTCTGCTGTTGCTCTTCTTCGCTTTTCGTCGATTCACCTGTTTGCTTCTCTGCCTTAACTTTTGTTGTTGCGCTCACTTCCTTTTTATGAATTTCATCATCCATGCGGCAACTTTATATTATGTAGGTATACAGCAAACGTACTTGCATACAAATGTATGTATGTATTAGGGATTCCAATCCCGGGATCCCGTAGTTTTTTAAGTCCCGAAAATCCCGGGATTACTAGACCTAAATCCCGGGTTCACCGAAATAAATTTTTAAATACATTTAAGTTATCTTGTATATATGTACTATAAGTAGAACATGATTCTGAATGATTCTAAACTCCTACCAAAAACATCCCCATTTTAAAGTATGCAGTTTCCAAAGAAAATAGCTTATCAGTCATTGGGGGGAGCTCCAGAGCATCCTTCGTAATACAGAAAACATGCCTCAAACGAAAACCATACTAATATCAACGACGAAGTGGTTGAAGTTGACAAGCCCGTTAGTCTTAAAGAAAAGTTGCATCAAGTTTTGACTAGTAGCTCCCAAATTTCCACCAATAGAAACGAATATGAATTAAAAAAAGGTTTGGGGAAATAAATTGATATTTTTTGGAATGGGGGCAACAAAAGCTACATTTACACTGGACCAAATGCGTCACTTTTGGCCAGGTTTTTTCGAGGCCGTTCATCCGGAGATTGAATTTATCACCAAATTAAGTCAAATTAAATTAAATTCGTCTAATTTGGCAAACAAATTCATTCTGCGGACAAACATTCTCGAAATAACTTCGCCAAACGCGACGCAAAAGGCTATTATATTCAGAAAGCATTTGACGTTTTGTCAACTGTTCAACCCACCAGTGTTGAGGCAGATGCCAGGTTAAGAGATGACACTGTTAATGCAATAATTTCTTTAAGATCACATTTCAAACTTCAGAAAAAGTAATTTTTCTCTAAGTCAAATGGCATTCATTTTTATTTTTATTTTTTTGTAAGTCGTTGTTAATCAAATATATAAGTATGTATATTTGGCTATGTTTACCAGTAGTACAAACAACTTATGTTTCAAGTTCCTGAATAGTAACTTTGAGTTACAAATTTAATGTTACTTTTCGTTCGTTATAAAAATGACTGCCTTGATAAATACATACATACATACTTAAATGAATTACTATAATTGAGTCTACTTTATTACATAGATTTAAGGGTGCCATTTTTAGCAAAAAAAAAAAAATTCGGGACAAACCCGGGATTGAACTTTCAAATCCCGAGAGGCTAGAAATCCCGGAAATTGGATTCCCTAGTATGTATGCTACAAGTGTACTCTATACGAAAAACGTCAATCTGGAATATTCTTGCAATTAATGCTATTGATAAGTTTGATGGGCACAATTTGGCAATATAGTTTAATTTATTCTTTACTGAACGGTTTTAACTCTTTGATAAATTTAACTGAGGGTCTGGGCCCATAACCTAATATTTTTTAAGGAATTAAACGCAGTTTTTCAGCTAAATATATTTCAGTAACGTCCTTACACTTGGTTGATTTATTGAAGGAGAAAAAATGTCAGTGATGACAGATACGAGTATACAAAGAAAAATAGGTTATCGATAGCTAATTAGTCTACTACTCATTTGATTACTTCTGATTACAATTCATTTCGATTTTTAACAGGAACTGAGAAAAAAATTAGGGCTTATAGTGGACAAACCTTGCGCGGGTGGTAGTGGAAATACAAACGACGAAAACTCCGCCAGAAAGTTTTTTAAGAATTATAAAATATCAGCGGATATCCTCAAACTTGACGAAGACATTTTGCGTAGGTGCTATGTTGTCTTGCGTTGTCTTTCATCTGGACATCGGATCAATTCACAACAGTTTGGGATGTTTGCCATCGAAACGGCGCGTAAATTGGTTAAAACATATTCATGGTATAAGCTTCCTGCAACTGTGCACAAAATTATGATTCACGGCTCAGATGTGATAAAACACTCGATACTTGGAATAGGGCAACTATCGGAAGAGGCAGCTGAAGCCAATAACAAAAATATCAAATCCTTTCGGCGATGCCACACCAGAAAAATGACTCGAAAACTGACAAATGAAGATTTGATAAAGCTACTTCTTGTGCAATCGGACCCATACATTTCAAACATGTGGCAGTTACCATTGACTAATACTTCCGCGTTAACTAAAGAAATTACCAACTTATTACAACTTTCATGAAAGTTCTGCCTTTCTCTCTTATGAATAAATAAACCTAATTTAACAAGAAATATTTACATATAAATTTATCTTGTTTTATTGGGGATATAGACTCCATAAAAATAGAAGCGTTTGAACTTTGACTCTAAATCTACATCACGTTAGCAAGTAGGTGCTGTACGAATGCACATTTGAATTTTTCACCTGAATATCTAATTAAGTTCGCATTTTTATTCACATACATCAATTACAACAATTAAAAAAAGTCTATCCTTTAGCGGTGGGCGTGGCTTACAACATATGTGGTCTTAATTTTTCTGAAAGATGAGTCTTATAGTCGGAGACCAATGTGCAAAATTGGGTATTGGTAGGTCCAACCGTTTTTGAGCAACTGATTTTTATCCCACTCTCCATACGAATCGAGCCACTTGCAGCGTTCTCCAACAAAATGGGACGTAATTCTCAAATCGACAAAACTATAGTTTCAGGGGTCAAATTCTAATGTCATTCTCTAATGGGATTCTAAGCATAAAATGCTCGCCTTTTGGATAGTTTTCTAACCTATCTCGAATCGAGTTCTTGCCTTCGGGTAGAAAACAGTTAGAGAAACACCCTAGTTATCTAACGTTAAGACGAACATTTCTCTAACGTAAGAGACTGTGTTTGTTGGGATGTCACTTTTTCCGAAATTGTTGTTGCGCAAAACACACACGCTGGCATCTACTGACACGATTAATGTCAAGGGCCAAGTCAACAGTAGTTCAAAGTGACCCCAAGTGGTCCCAAAGTGGCCTAAAGTGGTCCCAAAGAGATGATAAAACGCACAAATATATGTATATTAGAGCACCCACAAAGGCAGTCTTAATTTTCTTCGCTCCACCAGCAATTTCTGAGAGAATGGATAAAAAAAACAATATCTGCAAAAAAATCTGGACATCCGTAGTGAAAAAATGCCATGCGCATTTGACCTAAAGCCTGAAAATGCATCAAAAAATGGTGAATGTATTAAATGGCTTATATCTCCGGAACGAGTGATTTAGGAACAAATAATGATATGGAGACTTTTATGTAGAATGAAATCAGGAATAAGCCCTCCATATAAATTTTTTATCTAAAAATGTCCTTTCAAGGACTTTTAATAAGTGAGCGTAAATTTTTTTGTGTCTTTTTTTTTTTCAACGGTCAAAACAAATACTGGGAAAATACTGAATTAGGTAAGCTATACTTCATTTAATAAGGTATTAACCAAAGTTTCATTGTGCCATTGAATTTTTAGTTCATATGTATTTTGGCAAGGGTGGGACGATCTGAAACGGAAAAAAACTTTTATACATTTTTTTTCTGTACCTATTTTTTTATAAATGCTTTGTCTAATTTAAAACTATTTATTTCACGCACACTTACATTCATACATACATACGTACATACATGTGCGCACTCAACATACTTGTCAACAACACACTTTGCGTACTACGCAATAATAATAATAATAATTATCATTTCTAGTTATCCATGTTTTTTACATTTGACCAATATAATTTTGTAATTTGAATTCCGCAGTTAAATAAAATTCTTTGTCACATAAAGTCGTTTAATTTATTTATCTATTACAAAACTAATTCCAAAAAAAAAAGAAGTGGCCATCCTGATAATACTAAGCGGATAAATCTACCTTCTGAAGAACTCACTGCTTTGGAGTTATGCGATTTTGTCACAACCAATACATATTTCATTTTTGACACTATACTTGACAAAACCATAACTAAAATAAGCACGGATTATTTGAGCACAGATCCAAGTACTTGGGAACTCAGTGAAAACTATATTAAAGCAAAAACTATAGTGTCCAAATTGTTAGTTGTGAATGATATAGCGGAACGAGGTATAGCTCTCATAACACGTTTTAATGCAGCCTTAACTAATCAAGAAGAACAAAAGCAATTTTATTGCATGCAGTGGCGCAACATTATAAAAATGTGCCCTCACGTAACCCGTCAAAAAAAATTCATAGAGTATTTGAGAAAATAGTGCTGTGTCACTGATATGTTGAGTTAAACAAGTATTGAAGTATCTTTTTCATCTCTAGCACGTCTAATGTTCCATGTTATTGCCTTTCATGTATTGCAATTTTAAATAAAATACAAAGCTTTCCATACAAAATTAAATGACTTTTATTACAGAAAAATATTTGAGATATATAAAACTAAAATTTTAAGTTGACCACTTACAAATTTTTGTGCAGAAAGTTATGGGTCAAATAACATGAAATTACGTTGGACTGAATTTTACATAAAAAACGTTCCTGGTTTACTGAAAAAAAATGTATAAAAGTTTTTTTTTCCGTTTCAGATCGTCCCATCTTTGCAAAAATACATATGAACTAAAAATTCAATGGCACAATGAAACTTTGGTTAATACCTTATTAAATGAAGTATAGCTTACCTAATTCATTATTTTCCCAGTATTTGTTTTGACCGTTGAAAAAAAAAGAAACAAAAAAATTTACGCTCACTTATTAAAAGTCCTTGAAAGGACATTTTTAGGTAACAAATTTATATGGAGGATTTATTCCTGATTTCATTCTACATAAAAATCTCCATATCATTATTTGTTCCTAAATCACTCGTTCCGGAGATATAAGCCATTTAATACATTCACCATTTTTTGATGCATTTTCAGGCTTTAGGTCAAATGCGCATGGCATTTTTTCACTACGGATGTCCAGATTTTTTTGCAGATATTGTTTTTTTTATCCATTCTCTCAGAATTTGCTGGTGGACCGAAAAAATTTTATACTTTTGCAAATCCCATACATTCTGTGGGTGTTCTAATGCTGATAGCTAGAGATAAGCTTGCTATCAAAAGTCGTTGAGAGGTAGTCGCTTAGTATCCTCTCAAAGGTTTTGAGTACAAAGTACGAGAGACTGATCGGTCTGTAGTCTTTTGGCTCGTAGTGGGATGCCTTCCCAGCCTTAGGGATAAACATTACCGTGGCGCTTCTCCAGGAGCCCGGAATGTGGTTGAGAGCCAGGCAGGCTGTGAAGAGAAATACTAGCCAATCAGATGATGTCTCCAACGTGTTTATAAGTTGCGCGGGGATAATCCCGTCCGGCCCGGCAGCCTAATACGGTTCAAAGCTCTTAACTGCCCACCTTACCCTTTCCTCAGTGATGGGTATATTTACTGCCAGGTTTGTTGCAGGTGCTAGTGGTGCGTCATGCAGATTCCCCGGAAAATGTGTATTCAAGAGCAGCTCAAGGGTTTCCTCTTCCGTGCTGGTCCAGGATCCGTCAGGTTTTCGCAAATAGCTGATGGCTGTTTGACTTTTCGAGAGGACTCGTCTAAGTCTCGCTGTGTCGTCGACCTTTTCGACGCCAGTGCAGAAATTTCTCCACGAGGTTCTCTTCGCCTGTCTCAGAGCTTTTTTGTAGGCCCTTAGCTTAGCTTTATATTCGTTCCAATGAGGCTCAGAGCCGAGGCTCTTGGCCTTGTTAAATTGTTTCCGGAGCGAGGCCAAATCGTAGGACCACCAATGTGGCCTGTGTTTACCGCGTGGTTTTAGCACTCAACAAGCCTGTCCTAGAGCATTTGAGAACGCCGATGTAAATGTAGTAACGAGATCCTCCAGCTCCTCTACTGATGAGGGGGCTTGTGAGGGCAGTAGTAGTAGGTCTCTCTCTAACTGGCAATTAGTGTTACGTGGATTGCGCTTCATGATTGGTTGTTCTACAATAAAGTCTAAAACCATTTCAATGTAACGGTGGTCGGAGAATGAATGTTCTTCAAGAACCCGCCATTTTCTGACCCACTCATAAGCGCCTTCACTACAGATAGTGAGGTCTATGACCTCCCTGCGGGTCTTAGTGATAAAAGTAGGCTCATTACCCACGTTGCAAAGTACCAGGTTGGTTGTTAAGAGGTAATCAAACAGAGACTCGCCTGGCATTGATATCGAAGCTCCCCCATTGGACATGGTGAGCATTAGCGTCCGCTCCAATAATAAGATTACCCGTGCAGAAATTTGACACCAGGTCTTTCACCTCCGTTTGTGGTGGAGGTTCTTCGGCGTCGTAGGGCATATAGACCGATGCCACCGTCAGGCGGGTGCTGTCGACCGTTAGACTGATAGCGGTAATATCAACATTGGTGTAGTTAGGTAGGAGAAAGGAGTTCAACTCAGACTTGACCAAAATACACATTCTGACTTTGCTCTCCTCGCTGGCTCGAATGAGCTTGAAGCCCTTAGTCCCCAATCCGCAGATTCTCGAGCTATTGACCCAGGGTTCTTGGATGAGGACCACATCCACGTAGCCTTTAGAAAGACGACTACTTAAAGCAGCCGAGGCCACTTTAGATTTGTGCAGATTAATCTGAAGCACCACCAACATGAGAGCGCACAGACTTCCCTGCCGTTCCCATATCGTCGAGGTTTGCCCCATCCCGGAGGTTGCCTATCCACGACGAGTTGTTCTGGTTAACTGCCCGATATGGCGTTGCGGGAGTCCTGCTGTCTGTAGCGTTAGATGTTAATCGCTCAGCGTTGACTGCTACCACCGTGACGTCGAGGACTTCGTTGTCCTGTAGGCTGTCCTCCATCTCCGAGTTGATCACAGCACTATCGCCAAGGGACGTGGCGGATAACATGCTTTCCGCATGGGAATCCTCCACTTCCTCTTCTGGTATTTCGTCTTCCGGTTCCCCCGGAGCAGCCGAGAAGGCAGCGCGCTGAGCATCACCACGATATACGTGGATAACGATCTGGCCTACGCTGTAGTGTACTAGGCCATTGCACCTTTTAAGGGGCTCGATTGACTCTTTATTCATGGTGAACACCACCTGTCTGTCGGGCCCTACCGCCTCCCCGACCAGATAAACACTCCAGTCATGCGTTGGGTGGGACGGATTCATTAGCCGTAGCATCCCGCGAATTTTCTGGGGTTCGTCAGGGATGGCCGGAATCCATGCCCTTGCCCTTGGACGAGCTGGAATGTTCTTCCAGTCGACGACCTCGATCTTTGCGCCCTTGTAGACTTTACCCAGTTTAGCAGCTGCTGCCTTGTACAGTGCTACAGTTTTTGCATCCTCGCATGCGAGTAATTTAATCTGACCCTGGTGCCAACGCGCATCCGTTACTCGCGCCGTACTACCCGGAAACTCCGGAGCAACGTTGAGAAGAATGTTGCCGAGTTCATTTCGCACGTAACGCCACCGGTCCTTGGGGATGGCCAGACGGTCATTGCCTCGGTCAAGGACGCCTATAAGGATCCTGTCCTTGGTTACCTCAGCAAAGCTTAGTTTGCCCGCTCCAGGGGTATTCTGATGCCGCTTGGGAGGGGGATTTAACTCCAAGTCCGATCTCTGGCGCTTGAAGGGGTTAACTTTTAACCTCTTTGGTATTTTGGAAATCCGGTATCACAGCTTACGCTAGCTCTACCGATTTTCTGGAATTCGGCGACAGCGATTCCTGCGGTACCCCTTCATACCTCTTCAGGATCTTTGCAGCCAATCTTTTCTCGTGGTATGTGAAGCGGCGGGGAGATGTCTCCCGGGAGTGTGGACCCGTAGTTGCCATCGCGGTCGCTCCCTTTGCCGAAATTTCAGTTGCTGCTTCCTTCTCCTTCGAAACTCCGAAGCCAGGTCGTGAGACCGCTGCCACAGACGTAAAGATACTGGTTTTCATATCAGCGGTTGATGGGAGTTTAGCATCCGCCGTTGTCCGCTTAGCTGCGTTGGCGACCGCACTGGTGCTAGCTCCCATAAAGTCAATCTTACTCGATAGAGGTTTGGTTGACCGACTCGTAGTTGCCATCGCTGTCGATCCCTCCCCTTGATTGTGGAGCGGAGGTTATCCTCCGGCGTTGTTGTTGCTTTCTCGCTTGCTCCTCCATAGCTCTCCTCTGCGCTCGCAGTTATGTTACTGTTGCAGTGGCAGGGAAATTTATTCCAGCACCTGCATTAAATCCTCTCTAACGTTGACCGACATCTCAAAATTTCTTCCAATTTTTTTTATTATTTTGTAATTCCAGCTGATATTGTGGGTTACGACCAAAGTATATTAACAAAGTAATAGTGAACTTGACAGTTCTCTCTTTTCTGTAGGAGTTTTCCCGTCAAATGAAAAAAATATTAACCCGTTCTGCTTAAGATTTTTAAATTTTTTCAATAGTGTGAGGAAATAGCAAATTGTATCATATAAATACAATACCGCTTGCCTCAGTTCCTTGCATGTTTAAACAGAGTTTAGAGTTCAGATTAGCTAGACTCTAGCACATTTTAGCTAAGATGAATGGTCTAATTTTTTTCAATTGGATTTTAGACCGAAAACAAAACTGTAAGCGATCATGACCCCTGCGGGTTAGGGGTTTAGATAATGCCCGTAGTGGAATGCCTGCCGCAAGAGGCGACTAAAATCCATTTCAACCATGGTCACGTGGTTGGTGAAATCGGCAATGGGAATAGTAGCATAAGGTGGATCGGCAGCTGTGAGAGCATAGACGCATAGACCGTACAACAGCTACAGCGAAGCCGATTAGTTTCTCGAAACCACAAACTAAATCGTAATCGATATTTTAATAAAAAAAAAACGAAACCCTTTCAAAGTCCAGAACCGGTTCCAAAAAAGTTTATATTTGTTTTTTAAAATTGATTACTTCATTTCGTGGACACATATTTTCCTTGATAAGACGGTACCCTGGTTTTGACTTCAGTATAAAAAAACTCCAATGGAAACCAATCCACCAGTTTCTGCGACACTCTGGCGACAACCTTCTTGTGGTGCCATCGTCGGAAATCGACAAATATTCAATACTCGCCATTTTTATAACGCAAAGGTCCGAAAAGAGGTAGATTCCAAAGTGGCCAAAGTTACTCCGTTACTGTTTGGGCTAGCATATTTCGCGGTATTGATAAATTGTTGGCATAAGCAAATGCTATCTAAGTTTTCAGGAAAATAATTGTATGGGACACAAAAACTGTGCTTGGGTGGCAAAGGGTTAATACGCTTGTTTACATTTATTTGAAGGAAAAACTCCTACAAAAACAAAATATTTCAGTTGTCAATTCTACCTTGTTTAATTTGCCTTGGTTACGACCACTTCTGATGGTTGTAAAGTCAAAGATGTCTATTTAATTCGGCGATTGAATAAGACACACGTTTACTTGCTCATATTTTTCTTGTATATTCCTTTTTCCGGAAGTCGCCATATTCCTCTTTTCCTTCGGCGTTGCCAGCCAAAGTACATTATTTTTAGCATTGCCATAAGGCTGCAAAATATTAAGGCTGATATGCACATCTCACAATTCTTAAGGCTACTATACATATCTTACAATCCTTAATTCTTAAAATAACTAATACATAATTTTTGTTTAAATTCATTCATGTAATATTCATAGTTTTTTTCTGTTTACTACTCCCGCCAACTTACCTAAATAGACATACTTTTTTTCTGAAAAAAACATCATTCGTTTTTAATATATAAACTTTTTTAGCTTATAAATACATATATTTTATTTTCCTAGCCAAAAAACTTATTTATTTCATAAAACATAAAATTTTAGATTCTATTTCGGCTAAACAAACTAGGGTGTACTATATTTAGTACATTGGGACTATATGCGTTGTGTTTGTCATTATTTCATAGGTGTATTACACTTAACGAAGTACTTGCTATTTTGGAGGATGACGATGATAATGGGAGTAGAGTTGACAAAATTTGTATTTTTCCACCAATTAATGCAGCGGATAAATTGACAGATGAAGACTCCGGGGAAGAGTACTATCTGCATATAGATAACCTTCCAGCTTCTCAACTGCAGGCTCCAGCAGAAGTTGTATTTGAAGGAAGAAACGCCGAGCATACTTCATCCGATGATTTCGATGACGACTCGCCATTGAGCGAGCTAGCAAAAAAGCAGAATCTTCGAAAACGTAAGGCAAAAACAAAAAAGATAAGGAGGACTTAGAATTTTCTGCTATGGATTTGAGGGACCTCCATTCTCAATGGAATCCGAAAATCCTCTAGAGCCCTTTTTAAATTTTTTTTATGATGACGCAATAGAGCTAATTCTGACTGAAACTAACAACTATGCCCAACAAAAAAAACATCAATGCAAACTTTGAAAAGCGCGAAATTTTAGCATTCATAGGAGTTTTGATATTGAGCGGATACGTACAGGTTCCATGAAAAAAAATGTACTGGGAACGCGAAAAAGATTGTCACAAAGACCTGATCTCAGATGCAAAAACCAGAAACCGATTTTATATGATTTTTTCCAATTTCCATGTGTTCAACAATCAACAATTGGATATTGATGATAAGTTTGCAAAGGTAAGACCTCTTTTCGATCTAATAAATAAAATATTCATCGAGCATGCACCATTAGAGGTAATGCATTCAATTGATGAGGCCATGGTACCATATTATGGCCGTCATGGTTGTAAACAGTACATCCATGGAAAACCGATTCGATACCGCTTTAAGTTGTGGGTAGGTGCTACCCGGTTAGGTTACTTGAATTGGTTTGAACCATATTAGGGGGCATCAACAAACATAAGTAAAAGGTATGAGGATTTTGGTGTTGGAGGTGGAGTTGTCCTAGAGTACGCACAAGCCTTACGTGACAACTGACCAGATCGCAAGTTCCATCTATTTTTCGATAACTTTTTTAGTTCATTTCCTTTGATCGAAAAACTCACTGAGTGGAACTTATACTCAACCGGAACAATAAGGGAAAACAGACTAAAAGATGCATCTCTGTTGGACTCAAAAATCATGAAAAGGGATGATCGCGGATCCTACGACTACGCAAAAATCTCTGAGGAATATATAATAGCAGTGAAGTAGCATGAATTATTGGAGCGGACGCTAATGCTCACCATGTCCAATGGGGGAGTTCCGATATCAATGCCAGGGGCGAGTCTCTGTTTGATTACCTCTTAACAACCAACCTGGTAATTTGCAACGTGGGTAATGAGCCTACTTTTATCACTAAGACCCGTAGGGAGGTCATAGACCTCACTATCTGTAGTGAAGGCGCTTATGGGTGGGTCAGAAAATGGCGGGTTCTGGAAGAACATTCATTCTCCGACCACCGTTACATAGAAATGGTTTTAGACTTTATTGTAGAACAACCAATCATGAAGCGCAATCCACGTAACACAAATTGGCAGTTACACAATGAAATATTAGGCAGAGACCTCCCAGTACTGCCCTCACAAGCCCCCTCATCAGTAGAGGAGCTGGAGGATCTTGTTACTACATTTACATCGGCGCTCTCAAATGCTCTAGGACAGGCTTGTCCAGTGCCAAAACCACGCGGTAAACACAGGCCACATTGGTGGTCCTACGATTTGGACTCGTTCCGCAAATCATGCCGGAAACAATTTAACAAGGCCAAGAGCCTCGGCTCTGAGCCTCATTGGCACGAATATAAAGCTATACTTAGGGCCTACAAAAAAGCTCTGAGACAGGCGAAGAGAACTTTGTGGAGAAATTTCTGCACTGGCGTCGAAAAGGTCGACGACACAGCGAGACTTAGACGAGTCCTCTCGAAAAATCAAACAGCCATCAGCTATTTGCGAAAAACTGACGGATCCTGGACCAGCACGGAAGAGGAAACCCTTGAGCTGCTCTTGAATACACATTTTCCGGGGAATCTGCATGACGCACCACTAGTACCTGCAACAAACCTGGCAGTAAAAATACCCATTACTGAGGAAAGGGTAAGGTGGGCAGTTAAGAGCTTTGAACCGTATAAGGCTGCCGGGCCGGACGGGATTATCCCCGCGCAACTTATAAACACGTTGGAGACATCAGCTAAATGGCTGGTATTTCTCTTCACAGCCTGCCTGGCTCTCAACCACATTCCGGGCTCCTGGAGAAGCGCCACGGTAGTGTTTATCCATAAGGCTGGGAAGGCATCCCACTACGAGCCAAAAGACTACAGACCGATCAGTCTCTCGTCCTTTGTACTCAAAACCTTTGAGAGGATACTAAGCGACTACCTCTCAACGACTATTGATAGCAACCTTATTTCTAGCTATCAGCATGCATACACCAAGGGTAAATCAACAGAAACCGCTCTGCACAGCCTAGTATCGGTCATTGAGAAATCGCTGTGTGAAAAGGACTACTGTCTCGTGGCCTTCCTAGACATTGAGGGGGCTTTCAACAATATAAGCCCGGAGGCTATCAACTCCGCTCTAACTAATCTGGGCGTAGATAGACCTCTAACTGGTTTAATTGACCAACTTTTAAGGGGAAGGAAAATAGCTTCTTCACTTGGTACGGTTGAGTTATCACGCTATGTCACAAGGGGAACCCCCCAGGGTGGTGTTCTTTCCCCGCTATTATGGAACCTCACAGTCAACTCGTTGCTACGTGACACAAGTTGGGGGGCGGGAAGATAGTGGCATACGCAGACGATTTAGCTATTGCATTCAGAGGCAAGTTCCCACAAGCACTGCGAGAAGTTTCGACGTGGTCCTCTCGCTGCGGACTTAGTATCAACCCGGGGAAAGTGGAACTTGTCCTCTTCACCAACCGGTACAAAGTACCGCCACTAAGCCTACCAGAACTAGATGGCACGCGCCTGGGCTTGTCGGATAAGGCCAAGTTTCTAGACATAGTTCTGGACAGGAAACTGAATTGGAAGGAGAATGTTCTTCAGCGCCAGAAGAAAGCTTGCATCGCTCTTTACACATGCAAAAGAGCCATTGGCAAAAAATGGGGGCTCAGCCCTAGAGTATGCAGTTGGATCTACACGGCCATCATTCGTCCAATCATGCTATATGGAGTCGTCGTATGGTGGCCTGCGCTGAGCAAGGCAACATACCTGAATCTGTTGCGGAAAGTCCATAGATCCAATATGATCTGTATAAGCGGTGCGCTAAGGACAACGCCCAACGAAGCCCTCCAGGCCATTCTGGGCATTTTGCCACTTGATCTGGAAGGGTTTCGGTCAGCGGCGGCATCAGATCTGCGCCTAAGAGAAACCTCCAGTTGGGGTGCGGGTACTATTGGACACTCCAGTATTCTGGAATCATACAGCTTTCTCCCTCTAAGCACAGATCGTTGTGCGACCACTACAGTCGGTGATAGCTGTTTCAAAATAAACATTCCCAGCAGAGAAGACTGGGAGAGGACGGATTGGTGTCCCGAAACAAATAGTGGCACTTCCATATACACCGACGGCTCGAAGTTGGACGGCAGAGTTGGAGGAGGGGTTTATTCAAGGGATTTGGACCTTGAGCTCTCCTTCAGACTACCTGATCATTGTAGCGTCTTCCAGGCGGAAGTCTCGGCAATCCTAGACGCCGCGGCCTGGTTAAGCAAACGTGTTATCGGAGAAGATATCGCTATTTTCAGCGATAGCCAAGCGGCCATCAAATCCCTTGGCTCATACACGTTCAACTCTGAACTGACGCTCAGCTGTCGTCGATCTCTTCAGGAGATGGCCCAACAGAACCGCGTAAACCTCATATGGGTCCCGGGACATAGGGACATTGAGGGAAACTGTAAGGCAGACGAGCTTGCCAGGCAGGGCACGACCTAGCAGGTTCTTCAGGATAAACAGCGCTTAGGTATGCCGTTTGCCACATGCAAACTAATGCTGAAGGAGCACACACTCCGTCAAGCCAACGAAAGATGGCTGCAAGCCCCAGGGTTTCGGATATCGAAACAAACCTGTCCAAAATGGGATCTTAAAAGGTCTAGACGCATTTATGCCCTAACTAGGAGGGAAATCTGCATATTGATAGGGGTATTAACCGGTCACTGCCTCATTGGTAGGCATGCAGAAAGGCTAAGTGTGCCCTACCGACGATGCTGCAGGAGTTGCAAAGATGATGAGGAGGAGGAAACAGTGGAACACCTCATCTGCAACTGTCCGGCTTTAAGCGGCGCGAGAACGCGCTTTTTGGGAGTTCCGTTCCTGGATAGCCTAAGCCAGATCGCGGAACTGGACATAAAGGACTTGATGGCCTTCATAAAGTCATCTAAGTGTTTCGAGGAGGAGTAACGGTGTCGGTTTAGGAGTGTCAGTCCCGGGATTCTGCTATGTGGAAAATCCCAACAACTCAGGGATTTTCCATTTGGCTGGGTCCCGGGACTGACTTTCCTTGTGTTGGTGGTATCACAACGGGCCTTTCAAAACTGGCCTAAGTGTGCCTCTGTGGCAGCCACTTGAACCTAACCTAACCTAGCATGATAAGCATGTAGTTTGCCTTATATCAAACTTTGCTGGAGTAAACCCAGTTCATACAGAAAACCGTTACTCACGGAAGCAAAAAAAAAATATTAGGGTAGAGCAACCGCATCTCATAAATATTTACAATGCCAATATGGGTGGAGTAGATCGTTCCGATTAAAATATCAGCCTATATAGAGTTTCAATCAGTGGAAAAAAGTGGTATCATTGTTTATTGACACACTGTATTGACATGGCTGTGCAAAATGCATGGCAATTACATCGAAAAAAAAAAAAAAAATGGAGACATGGACCAGCTGAAATTTAGGAGAGTCATTGCAACGACATTACTGCAGCAAAATCGGAAAGAGCAAACTTACCAAAAAGGACCCAGAGGAAGCTTGGAAGGGTCAGTTTTACGCTACGATGGCATGAATCATTTGGTGATAAGCAAACTCGTTGTGGATTTTGTCATGAACGGAGCACGACCAGATGCTTAAAATGCGATGTTGGAGTGCATGTAAAGTGTTTTGTTTCATTTCATACTAAAAATTAATATTTTCGTTCACAACGCATATGTTCCCAATGCACTAAATATAGTACGGCCTTAAAATTCACTTTCATGAATTAAATGTTTTAAAAAAAGTTTAGATATGTCTTTTTAATCACAATTGAAGTCCAAAAACATAAAAATTATTTTGGTAACCTTCCCGGTTTTGTCTTGGGACTATCTGGGTTAAATATAAGTGGGAATTGAGCCTTGTGTTCATCCCACCTCTGCAATACGTCGAAACCATCGTAATATGACACGTTGGTATTTTCGTATCGTTGGAGCTCATTCAATATATTATCTCCAGGTTGCGTCATTATGTGTATAGCTTGAAGGAAAGCTTGTAGAAGTTCGGCTTCGCGAGATGTGCATGGTGGATCTAAAGAATCGTTTTGATTTCCACTCTTATTTATGTGCATTTCCATCATTTGTTTTATTTCATTCTTAACTAACTCTTCATTACTGGAAATTGTATGAGCTTTTTAGCTGGTTGATAAAGGAACAAGGCAATTTTGTGGAATATTGATAAATTATTTTCCACCACCATTTCTAACTTAATGAGCAGTTTTGACTTAAAATCTTTAATAATTTCCAAACCCGCGTCCGTCTGTGAACAAGCATTTTTCAAATGCAAAAGGTGAACTGTAGTCAAATAAAGAGTAACATAAGACGATCCTTCCAACTTTTGTGAAGTTTCTGCGAACATCTTAAGTATGTTTGCTATTTCATTCACAATACTCAAATTTATATCACTAATTAAATAAATTTTTAGGGAACTCACAGTCATCTGCTAAACTTGAAACGTTTTAACTTTGCCACCTTACCATGTGGCGACTGTGAGCACCCCCGTTTAGCCTTCCACACGGCCTTTGTTAGTTCACGTCTGAATTCAATCTGAAAATATGAATAAACGTATTCAAATTATTTAAATAAACTCAAAATATGAAACAACTTACTTTTTCTCTTTCTGTTTATTTATTCATAACAAATTTTTTTTGAAAACAAAGCAAAATCTCAATTTTCAATTTTACCACAAAATGTACACATAGGCACAAGCCCGGCAATATTGCCACAAAGTGGTATCTTCTATTTGCAGGCAAAACAAAAACAAAATATTTGACACCTGGTAAATTGTCAAGATATTGCCAGCTGGCAATATTAGCAGGGCTGGTAATATGGGACTGTGAGTACCCTATTTATTTTTTTCTGTTAAAATGTTGGTAATTTCAATCCAGTTTTTTGCTACTGAATGCAGTAAATAATAAATTGTGTTCCAGCGTGTGGGAGAAAAGCTCTTCAAGGAGGTATTCAGGAGAGAATTGCAACCACTTTTTTTTTAAATATTTCACTAGTCTTGCGCATTTACTCCATATTTCTGATACTTGCTGCAGCTCATTATATGTTTTTTCAATAGTATTGTGCAACAAATGGTTGAAACAATTTATGTGATTATTTTGTCGAAACGCTGCTAACATATTACTTCCCCTGTCTGTAACAAAAATGAAACGCTCGTTCAGCTCGCAATCAAAAATTTTCAACAATTCGCATACTTTATTTCTTACGTTAACACCTAGAAATTATATTACATACATAGTCCGGTCAATATAAAGTTTATATATATTATAAACATTTGAAATTACAATAATTCCCACAGAGCCATATTTTGGTAGGGAGCTAAGGTTCGCCGTCATATAAAAACTTTAAAGTCTCCATTGATCCCATGTCTGCTCAAAAGTTATTCGGAGTCAAAGGTCTAAATTTTAGGTTGTCTGGACTTTTCTCGAAAGCGGTAAGTTTTTCGAAAATTTCCCAGAGACCAAGTTGTAGACCTGAAAATTCTCTAAAAATATATTCCTCGCGTTTTTTTTTCTTCTAGGAGTAACCAGTTCTGAGGTATTGGATCAGGATAATACGCTGTATGATGTAAACAAACTGAAATTAAAAAATCCGGCCAAGCTATGCTATAGCCAGTCTCAAAACCTTTCATTAAAAAAAAAAAATTTGGATCTGTGGGTATTATTGTTATTTAACCACTATTTTTATGTCTATTTTGACCGGACTATAGAATATCATATTTAGAAAAAAAACTTACCTGTGCAAAGTTCACCCTTTATCGATTTTATGCCTAGCAGCCTATTTTGCAATTGTCCTTCTTTTAAGTAGTGCATCGTTAAGCAAACAAATGAAGTGTGATAGTACTCATCAGTCCAAATGTCTGACGTAAGACCATATCCAATGTCTTTTACGTTTTTTATTTCCGTCTTAATTAATATTGTTTTATTCGGGCTATAGACTCTATAAAAGTAGAAGCCTTTGAAATTTCTCTCTAAATCTACATCACGCTAGCAAGTAGGAGCTGTACGAACGCATATTTGAATTTTTTTTCACCTGGATATTTAATTAAGCTCGCATTTTTATTCACATGCATCAATTACAAAAATTAAAAAAGTCTATCCTTCAGCGGTGGGCGTGGCTTACAACCTATTTGCTCTTAATTTTTCTGAAATACAAGTCTCTTAGTAGGAAACCGAGGTGCAAAATTTGGTATTGGTAAGTCCAAACGCTTCTGAGAAATTGAATTTTGTCCCACTCTCCATACAAATCAGGCCACTGTGCATCGGTTCGAGTTGTGTTGCAACACTAAATTAAAGTTGTCTTGTATTGACACAACGCATTCTCTAATATGCATACTAGAGATGGGCGCGTGCATGATTTTTGCAACACGACACGACACGGTCACGAAACTGATTTTCAAAAGTTGGCACTAACACGCACGGGGAAAAAATACCAAAACACGACACGACACGACACGCACGAAAAAAATATAAAACTGTATTTCATGGATTTTATTTTGTTTTTGTATATATTTGTAAAGATGGCATGTACTTTGTACTTTGTTATAAGGTATGTATCGACGAATGAGTGGCAGATCGCCCTACTTCAAAATATTTTGTTTCTAAGAATTCGATTTAAAAACAACCTATGTAGGACGTTTTTGAAACGGAGTGATCTTCCACTCAGACGTCGATATATGTTAACACATATTTTCTTATGTATAACATATAATGGTAAAATAAGAAAAATTATTTTAAAAAAAAATTAAAAATATTTTGCAAGCACTTCACGTTGCGATTTGGGCGTTTTAGAATTTTGGAAGCAAGCAAGTGACTTGCAGTTGTTGCAAACTGTTTGCATTCAATCAAGTGTGTTTACATATTTTTATACAAAAATAAGGGCTTATCTAAATTTGAGCTTAACAGCCTCGTTCGCCTTTCATTAAGGATTTTACCCGATGTTGAAAATACCCGTTCACTGGTAGCAGAGCTTGCTGGAATGTTTAATATTTTTCTAGCAACAGTTTGCAACAACTGCAAGTCACTTGCTTCCTTCCAAAATTCTAAAACGCCCAAATCACAACGTGAGGGGCTTGCAAAATATTTTTCAATCTCAAGATCTATTTCGTTTTTATCAAGTTTCATTCTTTTCGCAGCGTTTTTGTCTAAAAATTCCTCAAATTCATGCCTTTGTTTACTGGGCGATGAATAATCAGAGTCTGAATTATCTACTGTTGTTTTACTTAATTCACTTATCTCAAACATCATTGCTTTAACCGTTTCTAATACATTCATTTTTTTTTCATCTGATAAAATATTTAATTCTTTAAAAGGCGGGTTTAAAAACAACCCAATCAAATGCATGTTGGAAGGCTGAAAACGTTTTTCCTATGATTTTAAGGTATTTTCCTTTACTAGTCCGATAACGGCGTTCTCAAATAATGTAGGTTTACAATGGTGTTTCAATTTTTCATACCACAATGCATATATTTGCATAGTTGGCTCTTTTTCTGATGACAATTTTTCCGAGTAGTCTGTTCTGTTTCATAACTAGAAGTCGATAAATATGTAGTTATTTTAATTGTAATCGCCAAATACCCATATCTACTTTTATTTACAATTAAACTAAAGTTTGTGGTGGAGTGAAGTGGAATTAGAAACTTATAAAAAAATATAATTTAGAAAAAATATAATGTGCCAACCCAGTTTGGTAAAAAAAGGAGATCGTGTTTTTTATGGTTTTCGGGCTCAACACGATCACGACACGAAATCGCATTTTCGAACACGCGCACATGGACACCCGCGTGCGTGTTTCGTGTCACGGTAAAAAACACGCACGCCGCCCATCTCTAATGCATACATAGTACACTGGTGGACAATCAAAACTACAACTGTATACACTTGTACGATGCCATTCAGGCTGCGCTCTAATTTTTATGTATTGGTGTGTATGGTGCTGCCTCGGCGAAGGTTCTGTAAAGGCGATGCGTCCGTATCTATCCATCGTCGTGTCCATTTTCGGTCCACGTACTGCCCTTTAGACGTGGCACTATACACCCGGTGTCGAATAACTAAGTGTGGATGCCATAGGGAGGTGGCGACTTGTTGCAAACCTCACTTACCGATAATGCAGGATCATCGGTAAGGTAGCTTGAACCGGTCGTCACGATCTCCTACCTAACGTCCGTCTCTAGCTGTGTGCTATAGCAAGTAGCACTTACTCGGATTAAAATCCAACCTTTGTTATGGTCACTTAGCTTCCTCCTACTCTATTTGTCTTGATGCCACAAGCTATCAGGATAAATCCGAATAGCGCTGACATCGTGACGGTCCCTGTCCAACGTCAAAAGAAGGGAAGGCAAGTAACTACGGATAGGTAAGCAAGATTATAGAAAAGAACAAAGAACAAAAAAAGGAAAGAAGTTAATGATTTAATTATCGAAAAAAAAAAAATAGGAATGGTGGTAAAAATGAAAAGCAATTTAAGTGGGCTATTATCGTTGGGCGTCATTGTTATGTAGCTGGTAGAATGTTGGGTGGAGAGTGGTGGCAAGCAGGTATGCTTGCATCCCAGGCTAGGTCGTCAGAGGCAGGGTACTTTCCACCACCCTCACCTACAGCCACAAGAACAAAAAGGGGCTCATACCTGCATATGGGCAAATCCCAAATAGTGTTACATTTTTGCCAAAGAAAAAAAAAAATGAAACATCGAAGCACAAGAATAACAATTTTTCTGGTATATTGGTAGATAAAGAGGAGCTTAAATTTATCAGCGTAATTCGTCTTACATAATGCCTCAAAAAGATGTAGTCAATAGATCGAAGATTATATACATACATATATAAATTCAAGTCGCAGTGTTTAATATACATTTATTTAAACACTACTGCACCGATGTTGTTAAAATTTTATCAGCGTATAGAGATATATGAAGGTTATATTTAGGCAACAAATTTTTGATACCCGCCACCCGGTTTCGGAGATATCGTTAACAATTTAAACCCGAAAAATCGTCAAACATTTTTTAAAGCGAAGTTTGTTATTCAACAACATTAACACTTTCCCTCCGATCATTTTGAAATATTAGCAACATACCGATAACCGGTTTTGGATATATCGATAAAAGTAAAACCCAGAAAATCGTTAAATATTTTTGCTAACTTGGGCACTTCTCTACCAACTATGTTAAAAGTTTAGCAGCATGTAGATATTTATATAAAGCAATCTTCGGTAAACTTTTTTTGATACCCGAAACCCGGTTTTTGAGATATCGTCGAAAATGTTTAATTATTAAAAAAAAAAAAACAGTGATGCACAAACGCTCAAAAGCAATTTTGAAGGGCGTAAAATTCCATAAAAGGCCCCTTAACCCGATTCAGAATATTGCAAAAGGCATCCCAATAATAGAAATTTTAATGAATTCTGACCGAAAAAAATTCGAATTTTCTAAATTTTAATAAAAAATTTCAAGTTCTAAATAGTAAAATATTAACAATATATCTTGATAGTGACATTGCATTGAATTTAAAATATCAAAAAACCAACAAAAAGTAGGTATGAAAGCCACTAAAACTTCGGTTATCATTCAATAATTTGTGAGAATTAGTGGTTTCTTTAATTAATTTTGTTTTATATGTTTGTATTGTTGGGATAACTATACTAATTTTGTATTTTAGGTCACTAACGCTTACATAAAAGTTAGTTTAGAAGTAGTTAAATACATGTTTTTCAATTTTTTTTACGGTTTCTGATATCTCTCTAAAATTGCCCATATTTTCCCCTTGTATAAATTTCAATAACTTTCGTTATGTTAATCTTTCAAAATAAGGCATTTGGGTTTATACTACTGTAGTGTAGGAAAACAAATTACAAAAGTGTAACACGTAATAAAAGTAACACTGTAGTTGTGCCTACAAAAAAAAACATGCTACCGTAACAGTTACGCACCAAAGTAGCTCGACATTTATGGCTCTACCTTGAAAACTAAAGGGAACACATCAAATTCAAAACCACATAAAGTGTTGCTGTATATTAGGCTATCATTGCGTACAACCAACATTTTAATACTCCGTTGCCTCAAAAAGTTATAAGCACAAATAACATTTGTTCAATAATTAATCAAACACCTAAATATTGTGGCGAATGTTCTCAAGAATCGCTCATCTCCCAACTCTATATCTGGAAATACATCACTAGCGTACCAGAAATGTGTAGACATTTCTAGGTTGTGAAGCTGCTGTTTGCTAGGGTATATAAACCGCGCAAAGACAACGCACTTCAATCAGTTTATTTTGAAGTGTTGTACAGTGAAGTACTGAACAGTAAATTAACCCGCGATATTGTACTACGGTTTTTAGTGCTGAATAAAGCGTACTACTTATTAAACAGAATCGGAGTGTTTTATTTAACGTACAGTGATCGAACTCAGGGAAAATAATCAAGGAATCATCGAATTCGTCACAATTGGTGTCAGAAGCGGTATTGTTAAATAAACAAGGACATTTTAAGGATAAAACAAGGACATTGCAAGGACATGGCAAAGTTGAATGAATTGAAGATCCAGCAACTCAAATATGAGTTGGAACGACGTGGATTGGCAACAACAGGCAATAAAGCAGAGCTACAATCACGGTTACGAGAAGCGATGGAAGCAGAACGAATCAACGTTGACGATCATGTTTTTCAGCTTTTGGAAGAGGGAGCGACGAAAGTGGAAGAACAAAACGATACCCCGAATCCTGTGGAAAACGTGAACACAAACTCGTTATTGGCTGCATTGGCTCAGATGTCGACGAACATAACATCTCAAATGAAAGAACAGGAGACACGTATTACATCCGGAATTTCAACACGGTTAGAGGAACAAAAGACTTGCATTGCATCCCAGTTGGAGGAACAAAAGACACACATGACACAGATCTCTGCTCAACTGGAGGAACAGACTGCTTATATGGCATCACAGCTGGAAGCACAGGACGCAAAAATAACACAAGTACAAGAGGTGTTCAGAGAACGTCAGGATAAAATCGAGGCCGAGGTAGATGCGTTGAAAGCTCGTATCCAGCATTTGCAACTGAATCGTCCAAATGCTGTATCAAGTTCTCCCAAGGTAAAAACCCCATATTTTGATGGTTCTGTTCCATTCCAGGTATTTAAGCTACAGTTTGAGAAGACAGCAGCTGTGAACAATTGGGGCGCTGAAGACAAAGTCGCTGCTTTATTTGTGGCATTGACAGGACCTGCAGCCGAAATCTTACAGACTATTCCAGAAGGTGAAAGGAACAACTATGAAGCATTGATGGGAGCCGTTGAAAGACGCTATGGTAGCGAGCATCGGAAGCAGATTTACCAAATAGAGCTACAAAATCGCTGCCAGAAGCCCAATGAGACCTTACAAGAATTTGCATCGGACATCGAGAGGTTAGCGCACCTAGCAAACGCGGATGCACCTGTAGAGTACATGGAGAGGGTAAAGATACAAAGTTTCATAAATGGAATACGCGATGTGGAGACGAAGCGGGCCACCTATGCAAATCCAAAGAGATCATTTGCGGAGACGGTATCACATGCTCTAACTCAAGAAACAGCATCACTTTTGTGCAAACCAGCGTACAAAGCTCATCGTGTGGAAGTAGAACGACCAGAATGGGTGGACGCAATCCTAGAAGCAGTGAACGGAAAGCAACAGAAAAATGAAGCGGCCATTAAATGCTTCAAGTGCGGGAAATCTGGTCATATTGCACGTTATTGTGGATCTGGATCTAGTTCCAATAATGCAAGCGGACGTAAGCGCAAGGCTGAAGGAGATGAGCAAGTCTCCCAATCCAACCAACCGTTAAACTAAAGAGAGTCAGCCGCAAGGGGCGTAGGCTGGCTCCCGCAATCGGATGCCCCATAATCTCTGTCTAACAGATCGGAAGGAAGTCGAGTAATGTTACTGTTGGAGGACTCGTGGACGGAAAGGAGCGTTTACTGACTATTGATACGGGCGCATCTCATTCCATCATTCGATCTGATTTAGTCAAGAAAGGAGTGAGGCCATTACATGGAGCAAAGTTGCGTACGGCGACTGGTGAGGACACCCAAGTTCAAGGAGAAGTAACATGTGAAATCGCAATTGGAAATGTCACCGTACTGCACAATTTTATAGTGGCAGATATTGTTGATGAGATCATAGTTGGTGTGGATTTCTTAAGCAACCAAGGCATCAAGATCGACATGCAAAACAGGACTATGAGCTATAAGAACATGGATGTGCCACTCAATTTTGGTTACGAGAACAAGTACATCAGTAAGCGGGTACTCGTGGAAGATAGCCAACAAATTCCACCGAAGTCGGAGGCACTCGTTTGGGCAAGGATTGATGGAGATTATGGGACAAACAAATTGTGGGTTGTCGAGGCAGCAAACAATTCAAAGACGGATATACTAGTAGGAAAAACACTGGCTATGACAAAACAAGATGGACGTATACCGGTAAGAGTACTAAATGAGTTTCGATCGCCGATCAAGCTTTCCAAAGGAGCTATATTGGGACAATGTCAGGAGGTGGAGGTGATTATAAACTGTGAACAGCTCCAGGGAAATGTCTCTACCAGCAACATTAATCGATCAGATAATATCACGGCGTGGACGCAAGAGCTCGAAGAAGACCACCAGAATAAGGCAAACCAACTTCTATTAAAGTACTCTACCATATTTGACAAGGATGGCTCCAAACCAGGTCGGACCAATGTAGTGAAGCATCACATTGATACCGGTGACGCGAGACCAATCCGCCAAGCTCCTCGAAGTGTTCCGTTGGCCAAACGCCAAGTGGTAAGTGAAATTATACAAGAAATGAGTGACAGCGGCGTGATCGAACCATCAGCTAGTCCATGGAGCTCACCGGTAGTGCTAGTGAAGAAAAAGGATGGAAAAATGCGGTTCTGTGTGGACTACCGGAAGTTGAACGACGTAACGAAAAAGGACAGCTATCCATTACCCAGAATTGACGATACTCTGGACTCACTATCTGGTACGAAATGGTTCTCAACACTGGACTTGAAAAGCGGCTATTGGCAAGTGGAGGTGAAAGATGAGGATAAGGAAAAGACAGCCTTCAGCATTGGAGAGGGGCTGTGGCAATTTACGGTAATGCCCTTTGGACTATGTAACGCTCCAGCTACTTTTGAGAGACTCATGGATCAAGTATTGAAAGGACTGCATTGGAAAACATGTTTGGTGTACCTGGATGACATCATCGTTTCCCAGCACGGCTTTGAGGAACATCTTAAGAACTTGGAGGAAGTTTTCCAAAGGATAGCTGGCGCCGGTCTGAAATTAAGTCCCAAAAAGTGTGCATTGTTCAAGAAGGAAGTAAGTTACTTAGGTCACAAGGTTAATACGGAGGGAATTTGCACTGCTAAAGAGAAGATCGAAGCAGTAAAGGATTGGCCAAGACCGAAAAATTTACATGAGCTACGAAGTTTCCTCGGACTGTGCACGTATTATCGTCGATTTGTACCGAATTTCGCCAGCGTAGCCAGTAGCCTTCATGAGTTGACCAGGAAGAAAATGTCATTTGATTGGAAGAAGGAACATGAAGTGGCTTTCCAAACCTTGAAGGAACGGCTGTGCACTGCCCCAATGTTAGCGTATCCAATCCCAGGCTCAACATTTATTTTGGATACAGACGCGAGCGGTTACGCGATTGGAGTGGTTTTGTCACAGATTGTCGATGGGCAGGAGAAGATAGTGGCGTACTATAGCCGCACAATTGGGAAGCCCGAAAGGAACTATTGTGTAACACGGAGAGAACTACTGGCATTGGTGGAGTGCATCAAGCATTTCCACAAGTATCTCTATGGACAGCGATTTCACGTCAGGACAGACCATGCAGCCTTGAAATGGCTTTTGCAGTTCCGTAATCCAGAAGGTCAATTGGCACGGTGGATAGAGCGACTACAAAGTTATGACTTTTCCATAGAGCATCGCAAAGGCAGCAACCACGGCAATGCTGATGCAATGTCCCGGCGACCATGTAACCTAGAATGCAAGCATTGTTCGAAAGCTGAGGCCAAGGAAGATGTTATAGATGTGCGGCTAATGACTATAACATCTACGGACGAATGGAACATGGATCAACTAAGGAAGCATCAGCTAGAGGACCCAGATCTGGTACGTGTGATGCAAGGAATCGAGCAAAACGAACGACCAACAAGAGAGGAGATGTCAGCAGAGAGTCCTGTTGCCAAGTCATATTGGGCACAGTGGAACAGTCTGAAATTGGTATCTGGTTGCTTACATAGAGTATGGGAAAGCGAAGATGGTCAATGCGCTCGGAAGCTGGTAGTTGTCCCAAGGAAGAAAATCTCTGATGTTTTGAATGAGCTACATAATGGTCCAAGTGGAGGTCATCTCGGAGTCACGAAAACGTTGGAGAAAGTCAAGCAGGGATTCTATTGGGTTGGTTGCCGGCAGTCGATCGCGGAGTGGATTGCCAACTGTGAGGTGTGCATCAAAGCAAAGGGTCCGAAGTCGAGAAGTCATGGACAGATGAAGCAGTACAACACAGGTGCACCGTTTGAGGGGATTGCCATGGATGTAGCTGGTCCATTTCCTACTAGCAAACTCGGGAACAAGTACGTATTAGTTGTTATGGACTATTTCAGCAAATGGCCAGAAGTTTACCCGATTCCAAATCAAGAGGCAGAAACCATTGCAGAGGTGTTCACTAACAATTGGATAGCGAGGTTTGGTGTACCGATGGAGTTACATTCTGACCAAGGCAGGAATTTCGAATCAGTCGTATTCCAAGAAATGTGCAAGATATTGGGTATTCGGAAAACTCGAACAACTGCATTGCATCCTCAGTCAGATGGCATGGTGGAACGCTTCAATCGAACCTTGGAAGAGCACATGAGGAAAGTAGTGGATAAGTTCCAGAAAGATTGGGATACGCACATCTCCTTGTTCCTGATGGCATATCGCTCGGCAATACATGAAACAACGGGTCAGACTCCGGCAAAAGTAATTTTTGGGAATGATCTGCGGTTGCCAGCTGACTTGAAGTTTGGGATAAATGCTGATGAAGGAATAAATGCCAGGAAATCCACTAGCATCTTGGAAGAAGAAATGAGAGAAATACACGATCTTGTAAGACAACGGACGAAGATCATGAGTGATAAGATGAAAGCCAGATACGACAAAGCCATCAACTCGGAAGGTTTTAAAGAAGGAGATTTAGTGCTGTTATACAACCCACAACGAAAGAAAGGTTTGTCCCCAAAACTGCAATGTAATTGGGAAGGCCCATATAAAGTAATAAAGCGGATAAATGATGTTGTCTACCGCATACAAACTGTTGGAAGACCACGAAACAAAATGAAGGTGGTTCACCTGGAGAGGCTAGCAACGTTTGGATCGGGAAATGTGTCTGATCGGGACGATCAGACTTAGGTGGAGGGCAGTGTGGCGAATGTTCTCAAGAATCGCTCATCTCCCAAATCTATATCTGGAAATACATCACTCGCGTCACTACCACAACTACAGCTGTTTAGATACATGACGTGAGAGCGAGAGGCAGCTCGCGTGTTTGCGAATGTGGCACAAAGAGGAGATGACGATAGATAAACGCTTCGAGAACACTGTTGCACGAATAAACCAGAAATGTGTAGACATTTCTAGGTTGTGAAGCTGCTGTTTGCTAGGGTATATAAACCGCGCAAAGACAACGCACTTCAATCAGTTTATTTTGAAGTGTTGTACAGTGAAGTACTGAACAGTAAATTAACCCGCCATATTGTACTACGGTTTTTAGTACTGAATAAAGCGTACTACTTATTAAACAGAATCGGAGTGTTTTATTTAACGTACAGTGATCGAACTCAGGGAAAATAATCAAGGAATCATCGAATTCGTCACAATATAATAATTTAAATAAATTAATAATTAAATCATTAAACTGAAAATGATAACTAATTGATTTTCCGTATTTGATCCATCTTAAAGAATTCTAAACTTATCATTAAATTGATTAAGAACATTTATAGGCTTATTAATTATTCCATCAACTTATTGACTTATACCTTCTCGATGACATATTATATGAAACTTCATTTTAATTAATCTTCACAAAGAATTTAAAAATCTATTAAGACCAAATAGTCATTTAGGTTCTTCATTTATTTTTATTTCATTATTTTCAATAATTTTATTAAATAATTTTATAGGATTATTTCCTTATATTTTTACAAGCACAAGTCATTTAATTTTAACTTTATCATTATTAGCATTACCTTTATGATTATGTTTTATGATTTATGGTTCAATTAATCATACCCAACATATATTTACACATTTAGTATCTCAAGGTACCCCAAGTATTTTAATACCTTTTATAGTATGTATTGAAACAATTAGAAACATTATTCGACCAGGTACTCTTGCAGTTCGACTAGCAGCAAATATAATTGCTGGTCATTTATTATTAACTTTGTTAGGAAATACAGGACCCACAATTAATAATTTAATTTTAATATTTTTATTAATTAGCCAAATTTTATTATTAATTCTTGAATCAGCTGTTGCAATTATTCAATCATATGTATTTGCAGTATTAAGTAAATTAAATTTATTATTTTATGACAATACATTCAAATCATCCCTTTCATTTAGTAGATTTTAGACCTTGACCTTTAACTGGAGCCATTGGAGCAATAACATCTGCTTCAGGATTAGTTAAATGATTCCATCAATATGATATTTCATTATTTTTATTAGGAAATATTATTACAATTTTAACTGTTTATCAATGATGACGAGATGTTTTTCGAGAAAGAACCTTTCAAGGATTACATACTATACCTGTAACATTAGGATTACGATGAGGAATAATTGAACTTCTTGACCTCCTATAGCAATTACACCTTTTAATCCTTTCCAAATTCCCTTATTAAATACAATTATTTTAATAACATCTGGAGTAACAATTACATGAGCACATCATAGATTAAAAGAAAATAATTATTCACAAACTACTCAAGGATTATTTTTTACAATTCTTTTAGGAATTTATTTTTCTATTCTTCAAGCTTTTGAATATATTGAAGCCCCATTTACAATTGCTGACTCAATTTATGGTTCAACATTTTTTATAGCTACAGGATTTCATGGACTTCATGTATTAATTGGTACAACATTTTTATTAATTTGTTTAATTCGTCACTTAAATTTCCACTTTTCTAAAAATCATCACTTTGATTTTGAAACAGCTGCATGATATTGACATTTTGTTGATATTGTTTGATTATTTTTATATATCTCAATTTATTGATGAGGAAGATAATTAATAATTATTATCTAAATAATATAAATGTATATTTGACTTCCAATCATAAAGTCTACTAAATTATTAGTTTAGATAATTTTTTTAATTTTTATAATAATATTAATTATTTTAATTATAACAATAATAATAATAATAATAGCATCTATTTTATCAAAAAAAAACTTTATCTGATCGAGAAATATCTTCACCATTTGAATGTGGATTTGATCCTAAATCATAATCTCGATTACCTTTTCATTTCGATTTTTTTTAATTACAATAATTTTTTAATAATTATAATTATTAAATTATGAAATATTATCAATTACTTCCAAGGTCTGAAACCGACTAAAATAACGTTCCGGTTTCGGTTTTTGCAACGTGTTTCGGTTTTGGGCGGCCGCCGTGGTGTAGCGGTTAAGTGTTCGGCCTTCTACACCAAGTCGTGGCGGTTCGATGCCCGACAAAAGTAACATCAAAAATTAGAATTTTTCTAAACGGGGTCGCCCCTCGGCAGTAGTTTGGCAAACTCTCCGGGTGTATTTCTGCCATGAGAAGCTTCTCAGCAAAAAATTCATTTGCTTTGCAAGTGCCGTTCGGAGTCGGCAAAAAACTGTAGGTCCCGCCAACTTGTAGGAAAACTCAAAAGCAACATACCCCAAGTTGGAAAGAGAAGCTCGGCTAAAAATCTCGTGAGAGGTTATGATAACCTGTTGGTATTTCGCCGCCATTAGTTTTTTTTTTCGGTTTCGGTTCCGGTTTTGTTCTTCAAAATTTATTTCGGTTTCGGTAACGGTTTCGTTCCGGTTTCGGTTTCCAAATAAAAACACGAAAAAAAATTTTACTACTAAAATACTCAAGTACCTATGTAGCTACGAAACAGGTCAGAATTTTCATAACTTTTTTCCTGCGGCCATGATGGGATTTCTCCAATATTCCTAAAGTTAACTCTACTTTTTTATTAAAAAAATATTAAAATGGAAGCCAAATGAAATGTATAAATCGTTAAAAACATTAAAATTAGTGGCGCTTTCTGAGACAAGCCTGAACATTTCTTTTTCGGATCTCGTAAATATGTTTCGATCGCTTCATTCAACTATAGTCAAACTTCCTCTTTCAGAATTTTGATACTGATGTCAAAACGTGGCTCGACAATCTTCCACGAAAACTTTCAGGGTACCTGGTTGTAAAAGGAAGTACCTATGTGCCCACTCACAGAAGTAAGGTATTGAAAAAATTCAAAACCGTTTGGAACCGGTTCCGGCTTTTGAAACAGTTTCGGTTTCGGTCTTTTCCAGATCAAAATAACGGTTACGGTTTCGGTTTCGGTTTTGAAAAATGAATCGGTTTTAATCGGTTACGGTTACGGTTTCGGTTTCAGTCCTTAATTACTTCAATTAAATTTATTTTAATTTTAATCATCGGATTATATCATGAATGAAATCAAGGAATATTAAATTGAACAAAATAATTATTTAATTTTTAAAAATTAAAACTTGAAAAATAGTTAATAATTTTATAGGGTTATAGTTAATTTATAACATTTGATTTGCATTCAAAAATTATCAATTAATCTTAAATTTAAATATGAAGCGATAAATTGCATTTAGTTTCGACCTAATTTTAGGTACGTTTCCCCTTATTTAATTATTAATTGAAGCCAAAAAGCGGCTTATCATTGTTAATGGTAAAATTGAGAATATTATACTCCAATTAAAGAAGTAAATGTTTAAGAAAAAGCTGCTAACTTTTATCTATTAATGGTTAAATTCCATTTATACTTCTATTTATATAGTTTAATAAAACATTACATTTTCATTGTAAAATTAATTTTTTTTTTATAAATTACAATTTTTTATTCACTATATTCAAAAATTATTTAATTACCTCAACATCTTCAATGCTATACTCTTATTTAAGCTATTTGAATGAAAAAAAAAAATTAAAATAAATAATATTATATAAATTTTTAAATTATTATTACAAAATAAATAAAATAATTGAAATATTTAGTTAAATTATTATATAAATTTTGACTTCCCAAAAACTCAGATCAACCTTGATCAAAAGATTTATAATAATATTACCTAATATTAAAGGATAATTCACAACCCCATAAGTAGAAATATAAGGTATAAATCATATAGAACCAAAATAACTAATAATTTTAAAATTATTTAAAGATTTATTAAAATAAAATAAAGATACATTAGAAATTAAATAACCTATTATTCTTCCAAATATACATACAAAAATAGTTAATAATTTTATATAAACAGATAAACAAATTACATAAGGAGTTCTAAATATTAATCATCTTAAAATTCTACCTCCTACAATTCTTATAATTAATAGTCCAATTATACCACGAAGCATAATTCAAGCTTCATAATTTAATATATTTAATGAACCACTGTTTAATTCACCAACCATTGAATAATAAACTTAACGAAAAGAATAAGATACAGTTAAACCAGTTGAAAAATAATATAAAAAATAAGAAAATAAATTAAAATAACTTATTGAAACAACTTCTAAAATTATATCTTTAGAATAAAATCCAGATAAAAAATGTATTCCACATAAAGCTATATTTGCAATATTAAAACATCTTCTAGTAAAGGGTATACAAATTCTTAATCCTCCTATTAACCGAATATCTTGAGAATTATTTATAATCTATATATTAATAGGCTAACACTCTCCCCATACAAACAGACGCAACCCAATTTCGTATAGTATTGTGACGAATTCGATGATTCCTTGATTATTTTCCCTGAGTTCGATCACTGTACGTTAAATAAAACACTCCGATTCTGTTTAATAAGTAGTACGCTTTATTCAGTACTAAAAACCGTAGTACAATATCGCGGGTTAATTTACTGTTCAGTACTTCACTGTACAACACTTCAAAATAAACTGATTGATTTGCGTTGTCTTTGCGCGGTTTATATACCCTAGCAGACAGCAGCTTCACAACCTAGAAATGTCTACACCTTTCTGGTTTATTCGTGCAACAGTGTTCTCGAAGCGTTTATCTATCGTCATCTCCTCTTTGTGCCACATTCGCAAACACGCGAGCTGCCTCTCGCAGCTGTAGTTGTGGTAGTGACGCTAGTGATAGAAATACGCTAGAGTTGGGAGATGAGCGATTCTTGAGAACATTCGCCACACTGCCCTCCACCTAAGTCTGATCGTCCCGATCAGACACATTTCCCGATCCAAACGTTGCTAGCCTCTCCAGGTGAACCACCTTCATTTTGTTTCGTGGTCTTCCAACAGTTTGTATGCGGTAGACAACATCATTTATCCGCTTTATTACTTTATATGGGCCTTCCCAGTTACATTGCAGTTTTGGGGACAAACCTTTCTTTCGTTGTGGGTTGTATAACAGCACTAAATCTCCTTCTTTAAAACCTTCCGAGTTGATGGCTTTGTCGTATCTGGCTTTCATCTTATCACTCATGATCTTCGTCCGTTGTCTTACAAGATCGTGTATTTCTCTCATTTCTTCTTCCAAGATGCTAGTGGACTTCCTGGCATTTATTCCTTCATCAGCATTTATCCCAAACTTCAAGTCAGCTGGCAACCGCAGATCATTCCCAAAAATTACTTTTGCCGGAGTTTGACCCGTAGTTTCATGTATTGCCGAGCGATATGCCATCAGAAACAAGGAGATGTGCGTATCCCAATCTTTCTGGAACTTATCCACTACTTTCCTCATGTGCTCTTCCAAGGTTCGATTGAAACGTTCAACCATGCCATCTGACTGAGGATGCAATGCAGTTGTTCGAGTTTTCCGGATACCCAATATCTTGCACATTTCTTGGAATACGACTGATTCGAAATTCCTGCCTTGGTCAGAATGTAACTCCATCGGTACACCAAACCTCGCTATCCAATTGTTAGTGAACACCTCTGCAATGGTTTCTGCCTCTTGATTTGGAATCGGGTAAACTTCTGGCCATTTGCTGAAATAGTCCATAACAACTAATACGTACTTGTTCCCGAGTTTGCTAGTAGGAAATGGGCCAGCTACATCCATGGCAATCCTCTCAAACGGTGCACCTGTGTTGTACTGCTTCATCTGTCCATGACTTCTCGACTTCGGACCCTTTGCTTTGATGCACACCTCACAGTTGGCAATCCACTCCGCGATCGACTGCCGGCAACCAACCCAATTTGTTTGTCCCATAATCTCCATCAATCCTTGCCCAAACAACTGCCTCCGACTTCGGTGGAATTTGTTGACTATCTTCCACGAGTACCCGCTTACTGATGTACTTGTTCTCGTAACCAAATTTGAGTGGCACATCCATGTTCTTATAGCTCATGGTCCTGTTTTGCATGTCGATCTTGATGCCTTGGTTGCTTAAGAAATCCACACCAACTATGATCTCATCAACAATATCTGCCACTATAAAATTGTGCAGTACGGTGACATTTCCAATTCCGATTTCACATGTTATTTCTCCTTGGACTTGAGTGTCCTCACCAGTCGCCGTACGCAATTTTGCTCCATGTAATGGCCTCACTTCTTTGCTGACTAAATCAGATCGAATGATGGAATGAGATGCGCCTGTATCAATAGTCAGTAAACGCTCTTTTCCGTCCACGAGTCCTCCAACAGTAACATTACTTGACTTCCTTCCGATCTGTGAGACAGAGATTATGGGGCATCCAATTGCGGGAGCCAGCCTACGCCCCTTGCGGCTGACTCTCTTTAGTTTAACGGTTGGTTGGATTGGGAGACTTGCTCATCTCCTTCAGCCTTGCGCTTACGTCCGCTTGCATTACTGGAATTATTGGAGCTAGATCCACAATAACGTGCAATATGACCAGATTTTCCGCACTTAAAGCATTTAATTGAGCCATCGCTTTTCTTCTGTACCCCATTCAATGCTTCCAAAATTTTGTCGATTTTGTTGACCAAGTCTGGCGTCTCCACTTCCACACGATGAGCTTTGTACAATGGTTTGCTCAAAAGAGAGGCGGTTTCTTGAGTTAGAGCATGTGATACCGTCTCCGCAAATGATCTCTTTGGATTTGCATAGGTGGCCCGCTTCGTCTCCACGTCACGTATTCCATTTATGAAACTTTGGATTTTCACCCTCTCGATGTATTCCACTGGTGCGTCTGCGTTTGCTAGATGAGCCAACCTCTCGATGTCCGATGCAAACTCCTGTAATGTTTCGTTAGCCTTCTGGAAGCGATTCTGCAGCTCTATTTGATGTATCTGCCTTCTATGCTCGCTGCCGTAACGTCTTTCAACGGCTCCCATCAACGCTTCATAGTTGTTTCTTTCAGCGTCCGGAATAGTCTGTAAGATTTCGGCTGCAGGTCCTTTCAATGACACAAATAAAGCAGCGACTTTGTCCTCAGCGCCCCAGTTGTTCACAGCTGCTGTCTTCTCAAATTGTAGCTTAAATACCTGGAAAGGAACAGAACCGTCAAATGATGGGGTTTTTACCTTGGGTACGCTTGTGGAAACACTTGGACGATTCAGCTGCAACTCCTGGATACGACTTCTTAACGCATCCACCTCGGCTTCGACTTTCTCCTCAAGCTGCATTAGTTTTTCGTCCATGCGCGCCTCTAGTTTTGAGGACATACGTGCTTCCTGTTCCTCCAGCTGTGTAGACAACTGCAATATTTGAGATGCCATGTGCGTCTTCGTTTCCTCCCACTGAGATGCCAAGCGTGTCTCTTGTTGTTCCAACTTTGATGTCATGCGTGTCTCTTGTTGTTCCAACTTTGATGTCATGCGTGTCTCTTGTTGTTCCATGCAAGTTTTCTGTTCTTCAAACTTTGATGTTATATTCGTCGACATCTGAGCCAATACAGCCAACAGCGAGTTTGTGTCCACATTTGCCACTGAATCCGGAGTTTCCTTTTGCTCTTCTATTTTCGTCGCTCCCTCTTCCGAAAGCTGAAAAACATAATCGTCAACGTTGATTCCTTCCGCTTCCATAGCCTCGCGTAGACGTGATTGTAGCTCTGGCTTATTGCCTGTTGTTACCATTCCACGTTTCTCCAACTCGTTTTTGAGTTGTTGGATCTTCAAGTCATTAAACTTTGCCATATCCTTGCAATGTCCTTGTTACCTTTACAATGTCCTAGTTATCCTTTTCAGTGTCCGTGTTATCCTTTTCAATGTCCTTGTTATCCTTTTCAATGTCCTTGTATTTATTTAACATTACCGCTTCTGACACCAATTGTGACGAATTCGATGATTCCTTGATTATTTTCCCTGAGTTCGATCACTGTACGTTAAATAAAACACTCCGATTCTGTTTAATAAGTAGTACGCTTTATTCAGTACTAAAAACCGTAGTACAATATCGCGGGTTAATTTACTGTTCAGTACTTCACTGTACAACACTTCAAAATAAACTGATTGATTTGCGTTGTCTTTGCGCGGTTTATATACCCTAGCAGACAGCAGCTTCACAACCTAGAAATGTCTACACCTTTCTGGTTTATTCGTGCAACAGTGTTCTCGAAGCGTTTATCTATCGTCATCTCCTCTTTGTGCCACATTCGCAAACACGCGAGCTGCCTCTCGCAGCTGTAGTTGTGGTAGTGACGCTAGTGATAGAAATACGCTAGAGTTGGGAGATGAGCGATTCTTGAGAACATTCGCCACAGTATTTATGGATAGATCTCTATAAAATTTATATTGCAAACTTAGAATGGACTAATCTGGTGTCTCACCAAAAAAAATGTTGAAAATTATTTTTAGTTTATTTGTTATTGCTATTGCTATTTTGTTATCTCCACATTCTGTTATACCCGAACAATACATCACTATTCAGCACTCTTATAAAACTCCCAAAGACACACCTACCGCTCATTCCCTTACACATACACGTACATATCTATGCAATGATCCAGCAGTTGGCACTTGCTTTTATTTTTGTGTCAAAAAAAAAAACAACAAAATGTACCAAATCATATCATCTTCGGCATCTAAACACCATTTGTAAGCTAAGAAATCCAGCTTCACTTCTGGCCTTACATATTTAACTTTTTGCCTATTGGTAAAGTCTATTTTTTTTAACGATATAATTTTGTAAGAAAACTTCACAATGTTAAGATCGAAATTTTAATAACGTACGTACTTTAACTAAAGAACAATTTTACATGACAGTAATGCTGATTTCGTTGAACATGTTTACACCCTTGCACACAACACTGTAAAAGTGTGATAGAAGTATATCCGTTCTACATGAACCTGCTATCGATAAAATGAAAAAAAAACATTGCCCGTTTGCTATGCTATGTGCATGAATAATTGGGTTTCGCTTAACAACCATATTCAATTGTTATTGCAAAATCCAATTTTTTTCACCAAATTTATCTGTCAAATAAAATTTTCGTCAGCTTATTTTCAACCAGCTACCCTGTCAAAGCTTCTACCTTTTTTACGAAAAACACATTTTTACTTTAGATTATGTTTGTACGGGAGATATGTATATTAAGAGAGAGTTGAAGAAAATTTCAGTTGGTCGAATTTCGACCACGGGCGATCCTAGTATGAATAATTGCTCCAGCACATATAAATAATAAAGCTTTATGCTTGCATCCCAGGCTAGCTCGTCAGCGTGGGGCAGGGTACTTTCCACCACCCTCACCTACAGCTACAAGAACAAATAATAAGGTTCATACCTGCATGTGAGAAAAAGTTGAACATAAAGGTACCAAAAGGGTATAGGTGAGAAAAGTCTAGGTCGCTAAAGAAAAGGAGAGATAAAAAGATAAAGTAGAGGCCTATCCTGTCAGGTGGAGTCTTCCCACCCGCTTCCGCGCAACTTGCGCGAAACCATGGGCACTGTGCTGACTCCTAATTACTTACAGTGCCCCCAAACCTGACTCACGTCTAACCGTCGGTCATTTAGTAATTTTCCCTGATACTCATCATCACATAACCGTGCGCGCGCAAGCGCAGCACCCACACCAAAATTATAAGTTTAGTCCTGCATAATAGCAATAATAACCAAAGGTATTTCGCCATTCATTATAATTTTTTTTAATTCGACAATCAGGATTTCTAAAGTAAGCCTATATCTATCCCTAATCGAGTTGTTTTAGCCTAACTTCAAAATGTATGTAAATTCAATTTTCTAATTCGATAGGTAAATAAGCTTATGTAATTAGATAGGTATCTGATAGCTTAGCAATTAAAGGCAATATAAAAAAATGCAGAGTAACAAGATAGAAAAATTGACAAAAAAACTTATTGACTAATCATCATCAAACTAATGCTAAATGGTATTAAACTAACCCTAGTAAGTATGAAATTCAAAAATGAAGCAAAAATTCGAACTGACCAAATAAAATTAAAACCGGGAAAAATTCTAAGACCCCCTAATGTGCGGTACGGTTACGGTTTCGGTTTCAGTCCTTAATTACTTCAATTAAATTTATTTTAATTTTAATCATCGGATTATATCATGAATGAAATCAAGGAATATTAAATTGAACAAAATAATTATTTAATTTTTAAAACTTAAAACTTGAAAAATAGTTAATAATTTTATAGGGTTATAGTTAATTTATAACATTTGATTTGCATTCAAAAATTATCAATTAATCTTAAATTTAAATATGAAGCGATAAATTGCATTTAGTTTCGACCTAATTTTAGGTACGTTTCCCCTTATTTAATTATTAATTGAAGCCAAAAAGCGGCTTATCATTGTTAATGGTAAAATTGAGAATATTATACTCCAATTAAAGAAGTAAATGTTTAAGAAAAAGCTGCTAACTTTTATCTATTAATGGTTAAATTCCATTTATAGTTCTATTTATATAGTTTAATAAAACATTACATTTTCATTGTAAAATTAATTTTTTTTTATAAATTACAATTTTTTATTCACTATATTCAAAAATTATTTAATTACCTCAACATCTTCAATGCTATACTCTTATTTAAGCTATTTGAATGAAAAAAAAAATTTAAATAAATAATATTATATAAATTTTTAAATTATTATTACAAAATAAATAAAATAATTGAAATATTTAGTTAAATTATTATATAAATTTTGACTTCCCAAAAACTCAGATCAACCTTGATCAAAAGATTTATAATAATATTACCTAATATTAAAGGATAATTCACAACCCCATAAGTAGAAATATAAGGTATAAATCATATAGAACCAAAATAACTAATAATTTTAAAATTATTTAAAGATTTATTAAAATAAAATAAAGATACATTAGAAATTAAATAACCTATTATTCTTCCAAATATACATACAAAAATAGTTAATAATTTTATATAAACAGATAAACAAATTACATAAGGAGTTCTAAATATTAATCATCTTAAAATTCTACCTACTACAATTCTTATAATTAATAGTCCAATTATACCACGAAGCATAATTCAAGCTTCATAATTTAATATATTTAATGAACCACTGTTTAATTCACCAACCATTGAATAATAAACTTAACGAAAAGAATAAGATACAGTTAAACCAGTTGAAAAATAATATAAAAAATAAGAAAATAAATTAAAATAACTTATTGAAACAACTTCTAAAATTATATCTTTAGAATAAAATCCAGATAAAAAATGTATTCCACATAAAGCTATATTTGCAATATTAAAACATCTTCTAGTAAAGGGTATACAAATTCTTAATCCTCCTATTAACCGAATATCTTGAGAATTATTTATAATCTATATATTAATAGGCTAACACTCTCCCCATACAAACAGACGCAACGCAATTTCGTATAGTATTGTGACGAATTCGATGATTCCTTGATTATTTTCCCTGAGTTCGATCACTGTACGTTAAATAAAACACTCCGATTCTGTTTAATAAGTAGTACGCTTTATTCAGTACTAAAAACCGTAGTACAATATCGCGGGTTAATTTACTGTTCAGTACTTCACTGTACAACACTTCAAAATAAACTGATTGATTTGCGTTGTCTTTGCGCGGTTTATATACCCTAGCAGACAGCAGCTTCACAACCTAGAAATGTCTACACCTTTCTGGTTTATTCGTGCAACAGTGTTCTCGAAGCGTTTATCTATCGTCATCTCCTCTTTGTGCCACATTCGCAAACACGCGAGCTGCCTCTCGCAGCTGTAGTTGTGGTAGTGACGCTAGTGATAGAAATACGCTAGAGTTGGGAGATGAGCGATTCTTGAGAACATTCGCCACACTGCCCTCCACCTAAGTCTGATCGTCCCGATCAGACACATTTCCCGATCCAAACGTTGCTAGCCTCTCCAGGTGAACCACCTTCATTTTGTTTCGTGGTCTTCCAACAGTTTGTATGCGGTAGACAACATCATTTATCCGCTTTATTACTTTATATGGGCCTTCCCAGTTACATTGCAGTTTTGGGGACAAACCTTTCTTTCGTTGTGGGTTGTATAACAGCACTAAATCTCCTTCTTTAAAACCTTCCGAGTTGATGGCTTTGTCGTATCTGGCTTTCATCTTATCACTCATGATCTTCGTCCGTTGTCTTACAAGATCGTGTATTTCTCTCATTTCTTCTTCCAAGATGCTAGTGGACTTCCTGGCATTTATTCCTTCATCAGCATTTATCCCAAACTTCAAGTCAGCTGGCAACCGCAGATCATTCCCAAAAATTACTTTTGCCGGAGTTTGACCCGTAGTTTCATGTATTGCCGAGCGATATGCCATCAGAAACAAGGAGATGTGCGTATCCCAATCTTTCTGGAACTTATCCACTACTTTCCTCATGTGCTCTTCCAAGGTTCGATTGAAACGTTCAACCATGCCATCTGACTGAGGATGCAATGCAGTTGTTCGAGTTTTCCGGATACCCAATATCTTGCACATTTCTTGGAATACGACTGATTCGAAATTCCTGCCTTGGTCAGAATGTAACTCCATCGGTACACCAAACCTCGCTATCCAATTGTTAGTGACCACCTCTGCAATGGTTTCTGCCTCTTGATTTGGAATCGGGTAAACTTCTGGCCATTTGCTGAAATAGTCCATAACAACTAATACGTACTTGTTCCCGAGTTTGCTAGTAGGAAATGGGCCAGCTACATCCATGGCAATCCTCTCAAACGGTGCACCTGTGTTGTACTGCTTCATCTGTCCATGACTTCTCGACTTCGGACCCTTTGCTTTGATGCACACCTCACAGTTGGCAATCCACTCCGCGATCGACTGCCGGCAACCAACCCAATTTGTTTGTCCCATAATCTCCATCAATCCTTGCCCAAACGACTGCCTCCGACTTCGGTGGAATTTGTTGACTATCTTCCACGAGTACCCGCTTACTGATGTACTTGTTCTCGTAACCAAATTTGAGTGGCACATCCATGTTCTTATAGCTCATGGTCCTGTTTTGCATGTCGATCTTGATGCCTTGGTTGCTTAAGAAATCCACACCAACTATGATCTCATAAACAATATCTGCCACTATAAAATTGTGCAGTACGGTGACATTTCCAATTCCGATTTCACATGTTATTTCTCCTTGGACTTGAGTGTCCTCACCAGTCGCCGTACGCAATTTTGCTCCATGTAATGGCCTCACTTCTTTGCTGACTAAATCAGATCGAATGATGGAATGAGATGCGCCTGTATCAATAGTCAGTAAACGCTCTTTTCCGTCCACGAGTCCTCCAACAGTAACATTACTTGACTTCCTTCCGATCTGTGAGACAGAGATTATGGGGCATCCAATTGCGGGAGCCAGCCTACGCCCCTTGCGGCTGACTCTCTTTAGTTTAACGGTTGGTTGGATTGGGAGACTTGCTCATCTCCTTCAGCCTTGCGCTTACGTCCGCTTGCATTAATGGAATTATTGGAGCTAGATCCACAATAACGTGCAATATGACCAGATTTTCCGCACTTAAAGCATTTAATTGAGCCATCGCTTTTCTTCTGTACCCCATTCAATGCTTCCAAAATTTTGTCGATTTTGTTGACCAAGTCTGGCGTCTCCACTTCCACACGATGAGCTTTGTACAATGGTTTGCTCAAAAGAGAGGCGGTTTCTTGAGTTAGAGCATGTGATACCGTCTCCGCAAATGATCTCTTTGGATTTGCATAGGTGGCCCGCTTCGTCTCCACGTCACGTATTCCATTTATGAAACTTTGGATTTTCACCCTCTCGATGTATTCCACTGGTGCGTCTGCGTTTGCTAGATGAGCCAACCTCTCGATGTCCGATGCAAACTCCTGTAATGTTTCGTTAGCCTTCTGGAAGCGATTCTGCAGCTCTATTTGATGTATCTGCCTTCTATGCTCGCTGCCGTAACGTCTTTCAACGGCTCCCATCAACGCTTCATAGTTGTTTCTTTCAGCGTCCGGAATAGTCTGTAAGATTTCGGCTGCAGGTCCTTTCAATGACAAAAATAAAGCAGCGACTTTGTCCTCAGCGCCCCAGTTGTTCACAGCTGCTGTCTTCTCAAATTGTAGCTTAAATACCTGGAAAGGAACAGAACCGTCAAATGATGGGGTTTTTACCTTGGGTACGCTTGTGGAAACACTTGGACGATTCAGCTGCAACTCCTGGATACGACTTCTTAACGCATCCACCTCGGCTTCGACTTTCTCCTCAAGCTGCATTAGTTTTTCGTCCATGCGCGCCTCTAGTTTTGAGGACATACGTGCTTCCTGTTCCTCCAGCTGTGTAGACAACTGCAATATTTGAGATGCCATGTGCGTCTTCGTTTCCTCCCACTGAGATGCCAAGCGTGTCTCTTGTTGTTCCAACTTTGATGTCATGCGTGTCTCTTGTTGTTCCAACTTTGATGTCATGCGTGTCTCTTGTTGTTCCATGCAAGTTTTCTGTTCTTCAATTTTTGATGTTATATTCGTCGACATCTGAGCCAATACAGCCAACAGCGAGTTTGTGTCCACATTTGCCACTGAATCCGGAGTATCCTTTTGCTCTTCTATTTTCGTCGCTCCCTCTTCCGAAAGCTGAAAAACATAATCGTCAACGTTGATTCCTTCCGCTTCCATAGCCTCGCGTAGACGTGATTGTAGCTCTGGCTTATTGCCTGTTGTTACCATTCCACGTTTCTCCAACTCGTTTTTGAGTTGTTGGATCTTCAAGTCATTAAACTTTGCCATATCCTTGCAATGTCCTTGTTACCTTTACAATGTCCTAGTTATCCTTTTCAGTGTCCGTGTTATCCTTTTCAATGTCCTTGTTATCCTTTTCAATGTCCTTGTATTTATTTAACATTACCGCTTCTGACACCAATTGTGACGAATTCGATGATTCCTTGATTATTTTCCCTGAGTTCGATCACTGTACGCTAAATAAAACACTCCGATTCTGTTTAATAAGTAGTACGCTTTATTCAGTACTAAAAACCGTAGTACAATATCGCGGGTTAATTTACTGTTCAGTACTTCACTGTACAACACTTCAAAATAAACTGATTGATTTGCGTTGTCTTTGCGCGGTTTATATACCCTAGCAGACAGCAGCTTCACAACCTAGAAATGTCTACACCTTTCTGGTTTATTCGTGCAACAGTGTTCTCGAAGCGTTTATCTATCGTCATCTCCTCTTTGTGCCACATTCGCAAACACGCGAGCTGCCTCTCGCAGCTGTAGTTGTGGTAGTGACGCTAGTGATAGAAATACGCTAGAGTTGGGAGATGAGCGATTCTTGAGAACATTCGCCACAGTATTTATGGATAGATCTCTATAAAATTTATATTGCAAACTTAGAATGGACTAATCTGGTGTCTCACCAAAAAAAATTTTGAAAATTATTTTTAGTTTATTTGTTATTGCTATTGCTATTTTGTTATCTCCACATTCTGTTATACCCGAACAATACATCACTATTCAGCACTCTTATAAAACTCCCAAAGACACATCTACCGCTCATTCCCTTACACATACACGTACATATCTATGCAATGATCCAGCAGTTGGCACTTGCTTTTATTTTTGTGTCAAAAAAAAAAACAACAAAATGTACCAAATCATATCATCTTCGGCATCTAAACACCATTTGTAAGCTAAGAAATCCAGCTTCACTTCTGGCCTTACATATTTAACTTTTTGCCTATTGGTAAAGTCTATTTTTTTTTAACGATATAATTTTGTAAGAAAACTTCACAATGTTAAGATCGAAATTTTAATAACGTACGTACTTTAACTAAAGAACAATTTTACATGACAGTAATGCTGATTTCGTTGAACATGTTTACACCCTTGCACACAACACTGTAAAAGTGTGATAGAAGTATATCCGTTCTACATGAACCTGCTATCGATAAAATGAAAAAAAAACATTGCCCGTTTGCTATGCTATGTGCATGAATAATTGGGTTTCGCTTAACAACCATATTCAATTGTTATTGCAAAATCCAATTTTTTTCACCAAATTTATCTGTCAAATAAAATTTTCGTCAGCTTATTTTCAACCAGCTACCCTGTCAAAGCTTCTACCTTTTTTACGAAAAACACATTTTTACTTTAGATTATGTTTGTACGGGAGATATGTATATTAAGAGAGAGTTGAAGAAAATTTCAGTTGGTCGAATTTCGACCACGGGCGATCCTAGTATGAATAATTGCTCCAGCACATATAAATAATAAAGCTTTATGCTTGCATCCCAGGCTAGCTCGTCAGCGTGGGGCAGGGTACTTTCCACCACCCTCACCTACAGCTACAAGAACAAATAATAAGGTTCATACCTGCATGTGAGAAAAAGTTGAACATAAAGGTACCAAAAGGGTATAGGTGAGAAAAGTCTAGGTCGCTAAAGAAAAGGAGAGATAAAAAGATAAAGTAGAGGCCTATCCTGTCAGGTGGAGTCTTCCCACCCGCTTCCGCGCAACTTGCGCGAAACCATGGGCACTGTGCTGACTCCTAATTACTTACAGTGCCCCCAAACCTGACTCACGTCTAACCGTCGGTCATTTAGTAATTTTCCCTGATACTCATCATCACATAACCGTGCGCGCGCAAGCGCAGCACCCACACCAAAATTATAAGTTTAGTCCTGCATAATAGCAATAATAACCAAAGGTATTTCGCCATTCATTATAATTTTTTTTAATTCGACAATCAGGATTTCTAAAGTAAGCCTATATCTATCCCTAATCGAGTTGTTTTAGCCTAACTTCAAAATGTATGTAAATTCAATTTTCTAATTCGATAGGTAAATAAGCTTATGTAATTAGATAGGTATCTGATAGCTTAGCAATTAAAGGCAATATAAAAAAATGCAGAGTAACAAGATAGAAAAATTTACAAAAAAACTTATTGACTAATCATCATCAAACTAATGCTAAATGGTATTAAACTAACCCTAGTAAGTATGAAATTCAAAAATGAAGCAAAAATTCGAACTGACCAAATAAAATTAAAACCGGGAAAAATTCTAAGACCCCCTAATGTGCGGTACGGTTACGGTTTCGGTTTCAGTCCTTAATTACTTCAATTAAATTTATTTTAATTTTAATCATCGGATTATATCATGAATGAAATCAAGGAATATTAAATTGAACAAAATAATTATTTAATTTTTAAAACTTAAAACTTGAAAAATAGTTAATAATTTTATAGGGTTATAGTTAATTTATAACATTTGATTTGCATTCAAAAATTATCAATTAATCTTAAATTTAAATATGAAGCGATAAATTGCATTTAGTTTCGACCTAATTTTAGGTACGTTTCCCCTTATTTAATTATTAATTGAAGCCAAAAAGCGGCTTATCATTGTTAATGGTAAAATTGAGAATATTATACTCCAATTAAAGAAGTAAATGTTTAAGAAAAAGCTGCTAACTTTTATCTATTAATGGTTAAATTCCATTTATAGTTCTATTTATATAGTTTAATAAAACATTACATTTTCATTGTAAAATTAATTTTTTTTTATAAATTACAATTTTTTATTCACTATATTCAAAAATTATTTAATTACCTCAACATCTTCAATGCTATACTCTTATTTAAGCTATTTGAATGAAAAAAAAAATTTAAATAAATAATATTATATAAATTTTTAAATTATTATTACAAAATAAATAAAATAATTGAAATATTTAGTTAAATTATTATATAAATTTTGACTTCCCAAAAACTCAGATCAACCTTGATCAAAAGATTTATAATAATATTACCTAATATTAAAGGATAATTCACAACCCCATAAGTAGAAATATAAGGTATAAATCATATAGAACCAAAATAACTAATAATTTTAAAATTATTTAAAGATTTATTAAAATAAAATAAAGATACATTAGAAATTAAATAACCTATTATTCTTCCAAATATACATACAAAAATAGTTAATAATTTTATATAAACAGATAAACAAATTACATAAGGAGTTCTAAATATTAATCATCTTAAAATTCTACCTCCTACAATTCTTATAATTAATAGTCCAATTATACCACGAAGCATAATTCAAGCTTCATAATTTAATATATTTAATGAACCACTGTTTAATTCACCAACCATTGAATAATAAACTTAACGAAAAGAATAAGATACAGTTAAACCAGTTGAAAAATAATATAAAAAATAAGAAAATAAATTAATATAACTTATTGAAACAACTTCTAAAATTATATCTTTAGAATAAAATCCAGATAAAAAATGTATTCCACATAAAGCTATATTTGCAATATTAAAACATCTTCTAGTAAAGGGTATACAAATTCTTAATCCTCCTATTAACCGAATATCTTGAGAATTATTTATAATCTATATATTAATAGGCTAACACTCTCCCCATACAAACAGACGCAACCCAATTTCGTATAGTATTTATGGATAGATCTCTATAAAATTTATATTGCAAACTTAGAATGGACTAATCTGGTGTCTCACCAAAAAAAATTTTGAAAATTATTTTTATTTTATTTGTTATTGTTATTGCTATTTTGTTATCTCCACATTCTGTTATACCCGAACAATACATCACTATTCAGCACTCTTATAAAACTCCCAAAGACACACCTACCGCTCATTCCCTTACACATACACGTACATATCTATGCAATGATCCAGCAGTTGGCACTTGCTTTTATTTTTGTGTCAAAAAAAAAAACAACAAAATGTACCAAATCATATCATCTTCGGCATCTAAACACCATTTGTAAGCTAAGAAATCCAGCTTCACTTCTGGCCTTACATATTTAATTTGCCTATTGGTAAAGTCTATTTTTTTTAACGATATAATTTTGTAAGAAAACTTCACAATGTTAAGATCGAAATTTTAATAACGTACGTACTTTAACTAAAGAACAATTTTACATGACAGTAATGCTGATTTCGTTGAACATGTTTACACCCTTGCACACAACACTGTAAAAGTGTGATAGAAGTATATCCGTTCTACATGAACCTGCTATCGATAAAATGAAAAAAAACATTGCCCGTTTGCTATGCTATGTGCATGAATAATTGGGTTTCGCTTAACAACCATATTCAATTGTTATTGCAAAATCCAATTTTTTTCACCAAATTTATCTGTCAAATAAAATTTTCGTCAGCTTATTTTCAACCAGCTACCCTGTCAAAGCTTCTACCTTTTTTACGAAAAACACATTTTTACTTTAGATTATGTTTGTACGGGAGATATGTATATTAAGAGAGAGTTGAAGAAAATTTCAGTTGGTCGAATTTCGACCACGGGCGATCCTAGTATGAATAATTGCTCCAGCACATATAAATAATAAAGCTTTATGCTTGCATCCCAGGCTAGCTCGTCAGCGTGGGGCAGGGTACTTTCCACCACCCTCACCTACAGCTACAAGAACAAATAATAAGGTTCATACCTGCATGTGAGAAAAAGTTGAACATAAAGGTACCAAAAGGGTATAGGTGAGAAAAGTCTAGGTCGCTAAAGAAAAGGAGAGATAAAAAGATAAAGTAGAGGCCTATCCTGTCAGGTGGAGTCTTCCCACCCGCTTCCGCGCAACTTGCGCGAAACCATGGGCACTGTGCTGACTCCTAATTACTTACAGTGCCCCCAAACCTGACTTACGTCTAACCGTCGGTCATTTAGTAATTTTCCCTGATACTCACCATCACATAACCTAACTTCAAAATGTATGTAAATTCAATTTTCTAATTGGATAGGTAAATAAGCTTATGTAATTAGATAGGTATCTGATAGCTTAGCAATTAAAGGCAATATAAAAAAATGCAGAGTAACAAGATAGAAAAATTGACAAAAAAACTTATTGACTAATCATCATCAAACTAATGCTAAATGGTATTAAACTAACCCTAGTAAGTATGAAATTCAAAAATGAAGCAAAAATTCGAACTGACCAAATAAAATTAAAACCGGGAAAAATTCGAAGACCCCCTAATGTGCCTTTAGATTATTTTTACGATCAGCTGATCGCTGTCCCACTGACCTAGTGTTATAGTGCAGGTTCAATGACCCAGACTTATAAAAAATGTACTTATGTATGCAAAAAAATTAAAAAAAAAACAAAAAAAGTTGAGAGAGTTGTATGATTTTGGGCTTTTAGAATAACTATATATGTACATTCTTTATATGTATATTCTTTCGTATTTTTTTCTCTCTAATCTCTGCAACTACCTTGGGAGTAGGGTGGTATTACGTGCTAAATATATGTACATACATACGGGTATATATATGTATGAATTACTCACCAAGTCACTGCCCCAATGGCGCCACTGTCGAGTACCTGTGCTGTAAAATTTGGAAAAAAGAGAAAAAAGGGGATATATGCTCATCTACGCTCGATCATGCGCACAATGATCGCTCTCTACTTATTGCTCAGCCAGATCACTCGCTTGTGATCTGGGCTTTCGAGCTGCTGTTTCAGTGCACTAGACTATCTTGGATGCGCATGTCATGCAAGCCCCAGCAAAACTCAAGCTACTTTTTGGAGCCGAACCATATTAAAAATCAACCAGATTAAAATCCCAATATCCGCGGGATGGATTCCGAATCCAGATGTGGTGGAGACGGCTACCAAAGGTAAACAATTTTTTTTTTTTTTTGCTTAGATGGTGCCCAGTTGCAAAAGCAACTTGAAAAGAAATTTTTGACAATGGATAGAAAAAAGTGGGTGGTGTTGCGTTAGTGTGAGTAGCGACGTCCTAACTTGTGCAAAAAAAAAACATCGCAATCTCCAACGAACTGGTCAAGGTATAACAAAACGCAGAACCTGACGAAAATTAGTGGATAATAATGAAAATAACGTGGGCAAAGAAATGATAACTAAAAAGGGCAAATTGAGTAGAAATGAAATTGATAAATGATGTGTCCTGCATAAAATTACTCAAAACTAATAATTAAAGTAAGCCCCATGTACCCCTAATGAATTAATGCCTTTAAATAACCCAACCCTGTACATATACACATTCGAATGACTATGCGATAAAATTACATAAGTATAGACCAAACCCAAAAGCTACAAAAATTATAAAAATTCAAAGTTAGCGCTGCTCCTTCCGTCTCGATCCTGGCGCCCGTGTACTATGTGGTATGTAAAAATATCTGTTGGATGTGGTAGGGTTGTGGTATCCAGTAGATGATGTTGTTATTGCCCCTGCCGTCGATATTGCGGTTGGCCCTCCATATAACCCGGCCAGCGTATAGTAGCTTCTGTTGACCACTGTCTTCGAGTCACCTTTGTTGTTGTGTGATTAATATCGTTTAAGTTTTCTGTGCCGCGTTGTTGTTGTTGGTTATAACTCCCGTGCAACTTTCAGTGTCTCTATGTTGTTGTGGTGTATGGCTTGTTGTAGTGTTGTTAATATCGTTTAAGTTTTCTGTGCTGCGTTGTTATTGTGGGTTCTGACTCCCGTGCAACTTTCAGTGTCTCAATGTTGTTGTGTTGTTATTTAGGTTACGGACTTCCTTGGGCGTTGTGCTGCCAAAACCTGTGCCTAGGGGTTTTTCCCGGTGGCGAGGTGACCTGAATCCAAGCAAGAAACACGAAAAATCTCAGCAAAAAGTAAAGCTGTAGGTGGGGTTTATTGCGAGGGAAAAGGAAAAGGGTGGGCATTAAGGCGCCTCGCCAAAAAAAGTTGCAGTGTTTCCACCGGAATTTTAAAATTCACTCTTTTCTAAGGACTCTCCGAAAATATTTCGAAAAAATATTAAGATTTACTGGAGCTAAACCGCGTTAAAAAAACGTTAAAAATATCCTTTTTTATGTATAAAAAGAGTATGAAAATATATTTTTTAATCACATGGGATGATGAATTAGCTGGAGTACAAAAAGTAAGCATAAAAAAGTTTGTAAATTTGGTAACTGTGTGCTAATATTCGCAATGTGGAAAATTGGGCCAAAAAGGGTTAAATTTTGCAGAAATGACAACGTATCGAAAATACCTTTCAAATGATACCCTAATCGTCCAAATACGTCAATAATTGGCTGAGTTATTAAAGTTTTCCACAAACCTACCCCTCGAAATATGACCAAAAACAGCATCATACATCTCAATATTTGGATTGCGTTTATAAAATTTTCAAACTTTTTTATGCTTACCTTTTGTACTCGAGCTATTTCATCATCTCATGTGCTTTTTATTAAAAAATATATTTTCATACTCTTTTTATACATAAAAAAGGATATTTTTAGCGTTTTTTTAACGCGGTTTAGCTCCAGTAAATCTTAATATTTTTTCGAAATATTTTGACCAAGGTCTTAGAATACAGTGAAGTTTATAATTCCGATGGAAACAGGGTGTCCATTTTTTATGGAGCGTGAGGCGCCTTAGTGGGCATATCTAAACATACATGTATATATGTTCTTTTGTTTGCTCGGCCGTAGATGCACATACACACAACTATCTGTGTCCAGATGCACCTACGTGTATGCAATTTCACTATTTGGCTTGCCAGGGAGATTAGCCATGGCATAAAGCCAATCTCGCCGTAGAGCATGCCAGGGAAGGTATGGTGGGGATAAGGATAACTTGCCGGGATTTCCCAGGTGTTTGGGTGTGTAGGATGTTTGGGACCGTTCCTGGTTGTGCCCAAATTTAATTCAATAGTTTTTGCCGCGCACCGTTTCACTTTTCGGCGGTCTGTAGTTTTCGAAACGAATTGGAATTCGCGCACAACTTCACAACTTTCAATATTGCAAGAAAAACTTCTATAAATTTCGACACACTTATGGGCACAGTTTTAACGCAACTTTGCCCGTTGCCTACTTCGGCACCCTTTTATACTTTCCGCCGTGGCAGAGAAAGTTACATATTTGGGAAAGCTTCCACACAATCGCACAGCCAACCATTCGGTTATCCCGCATTCACACTGACACACTCATACACTAACACAACAAGCTACTATGGTCCTTTCTTTCTAACATAGATATAAAGTTGCTAGGCGTTCAGCAACATTGCCTCTGTTACAGTGTATGTTGTTAACAGCACATAACAATGCTATCTACAGCTGTAACACAAGCAGTGTTGATGAAGCCTTGCTGCAGTACATCTATGTTAGATACTTAGCTAACATTGTGTTATGCTGCCAGCATGGTGAAAGGCTGTCGTTACAGGCTCGCAACCGCCGATGGTGCCTGTACTATGGAGCGTGTGCGTAAAAAAACGTTTCAACGCAGCCTGTCACTCACAATTCCCTATCGTCCAACGTGTGGCCTCGACCCACGTCTCAATGTTGTTGTGTTGTTGTTTAGGTTACGGACTTCCTTGGACGTTGTGCTGCCAAAACCTGTGCCCAGGGGTTTTTCCCGGTGGCGAGGTGACCTGAATCCAAGCAAAAAACACGAAAAATCTCAGCAAAAAGTAAAGCTGTAGGTGGGGTTTATTGCGAGGGAAAAGGGTGGGCATTAAGGCGCCTCGCCAAGAAAAGTTGCAGTGTTTCCACCGGAATTTTAAAATTCACTCTTTTCTAAGGACTCTCCCAAAATATTTCGAAAAAATATTAAGATTTACTGGAGCTAAACCGCGTTAAAAAAACGCTAAAAATATCCTTTTTTATGTATAAAAAGAGTATGAAAATATATTTTTTAATAAAAATCACATGGGATGATGAATTAGCTGGAGTACAAAAAGTAAGCATAAACAAGTAAGGAAAGCTGTCTTCGGCTGTGCCGAAGGCTAAATACCTTTCATGAATAAGCGTCACGATTTTCACTGTTTGATCCCCAGTACAGCCTGTGTGAATTTAACTTTAGCTCATACCGAAATTATCGGAGCTATCGATTATATGGGGACGATGTGTTATATTGGTCCAATCTGATTGATTTTTAACATCGACATTCCACATTCTAAAATAGCAACATTTACGAAATTTCACGATCCTACCGATATAATTACAGGAGTTATCTACCAAAATCCGTTTATCGGAACAATCGATTGTATGGGGGCTATGTGAAATATTTATCCCATTTCAATGATTTTCAACGTCGATATTTTACATACAAAAATAGCGATGCTTCCAAAATTTCACGTTCCTATGTGTTTAATTACAGGACTTATAGCCCAAAATCCGCTTATCGGAATAATCGATTGTATGGGAGCTATGTGAAATATTTATGCCATCTCAATGATTTTCAACATCGATATATCGCATATAAAAATAGCGATATTTCCAAAATTTCACGTTCCTACCTATATAATTACAGGAGTTATCTACCAAAATCCGTTTATCGGAACAATCGATTGTATGGGGGCTATGTGAAATATTTATCCAATCTCGATGATTTTCAACATCGATATTTCACATATAAAAATAGCAATACGTCCAAAATTTCACGTTCCTACGTGTTTAATTACAGGAGTTATAGCCCAAAATCCGTTTATCGGAATAATCGATTGTACGGGAGCTATGTGAAATATTTATCCCATCTCTATGAGTTTCAACATCGATATTTCACATATAAAAATAGCAATACTTACAAAATTTCACGTTCCTACGTGTTTAATTACAGGAGTTATAGCCCAAAATCCGTTTATCGGAATAATCGATTGTATGGGAGCTATATGAAATATTTATCCCATCTCTATGATTTTCAGCATCGATATTTCACATATAAAAATAACAACACTTATAAAATGTCACGTTCCTTCGTGTTTAATTACAGAAGTTATAGCCCAAAATCCGTTTATCGGAATAATCGGTTGTATGGGAGCTATATGTTATAATGGTCCGATCTTGCTGGTTCCGACAAATGATTCCTATATTGGAAAATGGTGGCTGCATACCAAATTTCAGCCAAATATCTCAAAAACTGAGGGACTAGTTTGCGTTCAAACAGACAGACGGACAGACGGACATGGCTAAATCAACTCATCTCGTCATCCTGATCATTTCGGTATACTTATTGATGGGTCTATCTCTTCTTCTTCTCATATTTACAAATATCGGACCAAAGTTATAATACCATTTCATGTTCATGAAAGGTATTAAAAGTTTGTAAATTTGGTAACTGTATAACTGTGTGCTAATATTCGCAATGTGGAAAATTGGGCCAAAAGGGTTAAATTTTGCAGAAATGACAACGTCTCGATAATACCTTTCAAATGATACCCTAATCGTCCAAATACGTCAATAATTGGCTGAGTTATTAAAGTTTTCCACAAACCTACCCCTCGAAATATGACCAAAAACAGCATCATACATCTCAATATTTGGATTGCGTTTATAAAATTTTCAAACTTTTTTATGCTTACCTTTTGTACTCGAGCAATTCATCATCTCAGGTACTTTTTATTAAAAAATATATTTTCATACTCTTTTTATACATAAAAAAGGATATTTTTAGCGTTTTTTTAACGCGGTTTAGCTCCAGTAAATCTTAATATTTTTTCGAAATATTTTGACCAAGGTCTTAGAATACAGTGAAGTTTATAATTCCGATGGAAACAGGGTGTCCATTTTTTTTTTGTATGGAGCGTGAGGCGCCTTAGTGGGCATATCTAAACATACATGTATATATGTTCTTCTGTTTGCTCGGCCGTAGATGCACATACACACAACTATCTGTGTCCAGATGCACCTACGTGTATGCAATTTCACTATTTGGCTTGCCAGGGAGATTAGCCATGGCATAAAGCCAATCTCGCCGTAGAGCATGCCAGGGAAGGTATGGTGGGGATAAGGATAACTTACCGGGATTTCCCAGGTGTTTGGGTGTGTAGGATGTTTGGGACCGTTCCTGGTTGTGTCCAAATTTAATTTAATAGTTTTTGCCGCGCACCGTTTCACTTTTCGGCGGTCTGTAGTTTTCGAAACGAATTGGAATTCGCGCACAACTTCACAACTTTCAATATTGCAAGAAAAACTTCTATAAATTTCGACACACTTATGGGCACAGTTTTAACGCAACTTTCCCCGTTGCCTACTTCGGCACCCTTTTATACTTTCCGCCGTGACAGAGAAAGCTACATATTTGGGAAAGCTTCCACACAATCGCACAGCCAACCATTCGGTTATCCCGCATTCACACTGACACACTCATACACTAACACAACAAGCTACTATGGTCCTTTGTTTCTAACATAGATATAATGTTGCTAAGCGTTCAGCAACATTGCCTCTGTTACAGTGTATGTTGTTAACAGCACATAACAATGCTATCTACAGCTGTAACACAAGCAGTGTTGATGAAGCCTTGCTGCAGTACATCTATGTTAGATACTTAGCTAACATTGTGTTATGCTGCCAGCATGGTGAAAGGCTGTCGTTACACATGACTTAATAAATTAAAAAAAGACAATTTTAAAAATCCTATAGATAAAATACTTATTATTAAACCTAATTGTCTTAAAGTAGATAATGCAATAATTTTTTTTAAATCAAATTCAAGATTTGCCTCTAATCCATCTATAAATATTGTTAAACCAGCTAATAATAATAATAATTGACTTAATCAAGAATTTACTAATAAAATATTAAAACGAATTAATAAATAAATACCAGCAGTTACAAGAGTTGAAGAATGAACTAAAGCTGAAACTGGAGTTGGAGCAGCTATAGCTGCAGGTAACCAAGAAGAAAAAGGAATTTGAGCTCTTTTAGTTATAGCTGCTATTATAATTAATATTATAATTATATTTATCTCAATTGCTAATAAAAAGCTACATCTCCAACACGATTTGATAAAACAGTTAATATTCCAGCGTTAAAAGATTTAATATTTTGAAAATAAATTACTAAACAATAAGAAGAAATAATCAATAATATTATTGAAAAAAAACAAATATAAAAACTAATATAATAAAACGATTAATATTTAAATCTCCTATTATATATTCTTTTCTATAATAAATAACAAAAGAAGAAATTATTAATACAAAAGATATTCAATCAAGCAAAATTGTTATAACAACTCTAACAGAATTTAATCTAACAATCTCTAATTCCAAAAATAAATTAAATCTTTTAATATAAAATTTAATCTTATTAAAAAAAATTAATCTGAAATTAATTAATAACAAAAATCCAACATTACAAATTGATAAATTTTTAATAATTTAAAATGATCAAAATCATATCATTGACATCACAAATCAATATTTTTATTAAACTATTTAAATTAATATTAAATTAAAATTATTCTCTTTTTAAAATTAATATATTTAACGGAAATCAATGTAAAAATAAAAGAAGATATTCACGATTTTTCCTACGCTAAAAGAATACAAACCTGAAAAATTTTTACCATGTTGACTATAAGAATATCTATATATATAGAAGAAGCTCTAAAAAAGATAAAAATGATAATATAATTATTCTTAAAAAAGATCAACTAATAATTCTATTAAATAAAGAAATTTCACCCAACAAATTTAAAGAAGGAGGAGCAGCTATATTGCAAATTCTTAATAAAAATCATCATAAAGTTATTGAAGTTCATAAGTAATATTTGCTTAACAAAATAAACCAGAAGAACATAAACCATGAGCAATTATTAAAATATATGAAACAGATAATCCTCAATAATTTAAAGTTAATAATCCTCTTAATACAATTCCTATATGAGAAACCGAAGAATAAGCAATTCAAGATTTTAAATCAGTTTGACGTAAACAAATTAATCTAATTAAAAATCCTCCAACTAAACTAATTCTAATTAAAATATAATTATATTTTAATCCTCTAATCTGTAAAAATGAAAAAACTCGTAATAATCCATAATTAATATTTTTTTATTGATATTAGGTTAATACATTAGCACATTGAGATTAAGATCTTTTATTGCGCAATACCAACATAAAACTTGTATCTTCATACAAAGGCAAAAATTAAAAATATACGATAGTAAAAGAAGTGTATGAATAAATAAATAAATAGTACAATTTTCGACAAGCTAAATAAATAAATAAATGTAAATATAAATATAATGACATCAAAATTATGTTACAATTTAGAGGTTAAACCCCAGACTGAGTAAAACCAGAATGAAAACAATTTTTTTTTTTTAGGTTTTGAGTTCAACCGACACGAATTGAAACTTAGGTAAGGATGATAATATGGACAAGGAATTTAAGGGTAGAGAACTATGGGTAGCAGGGGAGCAGGATGAAACAAAAAATGAGTTTAGTAGGTTAGAGTCAAGAGAACAAGAGGCTTCCGAGGAAGGCCGTACGCCTAACCTCTTTAAATTAGACCATAATTGTTTAGGGGGCAAATCAGTGTTAAGTTTGCCAAGGTAAAATTTCTTCTTAGCCAATAGAACAGAGGTTGAAGCTTTGTTCCGAACCTGCTTATAGGCGATCCAGTTTTCGCGAGTAGGTTTTCTTTTCCATATGTTATATGCGAGGTTGCCATTTTTTATGGCCGCTTTGTCCTCGCGTGTAATCCAAGGGCCAGAGTGCGAGGGGCACGCGAGTTTACGAAGTGGAAGAAAGTAAAGTAGGGATTGAGATAAAAAATTAAGTTTGTCATCAACAGTGACTAATTGCCAGCAACGTTCCCAGGAGAAGTGGTTTAAATCGAAAAACAAGCTGTTTAAATTAATAGCATTGTAGTCACGGTAGTAAAAATCAGTGGTTGCAACATCATTATATTGCAATTTAAAATTTAAAGTACAGAATATTAAGTCGTGATCTGAGACAAAAGACAATTGATCAAATAGAACCACACCAGTGGAAGTTGGGACAATAAAGATGTCTAACAAGCTCGGACACGAAAACCTAGTAGGCATTATTCTATTAACAATGCGCATGCCAGTAGATGCGACCGAGTCAACGAAATTGACCGAAATGGAGTCAGGAGTTAATAAATTAATATTGAAATCTCCGCAAATAACTAAATGATCAAAGTCAGTTTACTTGGAAGAAAGATCTTCGAAGAAAGGGTGATAAGAAGAGTTTTTATTTGGGTATAGACACAAGAAACAAGCACTTTGAAAAGGAATCAGATAGTGTTACCGAGAGAAACTCAATTTCAGTTAAAGAAGACCGAGCTACAAAGTTAGCATCTAAGTAATCTCTACAATATATTGCTAAACCACCTCCTTTTTTTATCCAACCGGTCATTCCTGAACAGCTTATAATTTTTAATGGAGTAAAATTGGTCCGGAATATCAGGGTGGAACCAAGTTTCAGACACGCCGGCGAACATAATCTAACTTTTCACTGTTCAAGCTACGAGCATTAAAATGCACAGCTTTAAAGCCATCTGCATGTTTGCACAGTACATTAATCATAATTGAATGATCAAATTGCATCTTAAAAGACTAACGAAAGTAATAACAAGCAACAGTGGTAAAAAAAACAATGGTGAACAAACCAAAAAAAAAAAATGAGAATAGAGCATAAACGTAAATATGTAACAGAGTATGTATGTCGAAATATGTGTATATACGTAAATGCGAAATAATAAAATAAATAAAAATGTAAACAATTAGGCACTAACAATGCTACATAAGTGGTCGAGTATGTATGTCGAAATATGTGTATATACGTAAATGCGAAATAATAAAATAAATAAAAATGTAAACAATTAGGCACTAACAATGCTACATAAGTGGTCGTTGCTAGTGACGGTGACAGGTTCGCTGCTACTTGGAACACGCTGCTTAATTTACTCGATTTCTTGTATTTAAGAGCAGCCTGTAAGAGTTCCTTTTATCGGCAGGAAGGCTCTAGAAGATGTTGAAGTTGTTGTTACTGTCGAAACCAGGCAATTTAAGAGAAACAGCAGATTTCTTTTGTTTTCGATAATTGGAGAAGGCAGAGAGAGTGCGAGTGATCATACGGTGAAAAGAATTTAAGTATCACAGCACTGTTAGGTCGCTCAGCAGTGTGTTTGGTACGAAATATGTCGCGAAGGGGGGGAGGGGAGAACTCAATAGAGCTGCATACACGTTCAAAAATGCAAGATAGGTTTTCTTCGCTGGTGTGAGGTAAACCAAAAATGACAGCGTCGGTCGAATGAATGTTGTTGGTGTTTGCCCTCTCAGTCTTTAGGTTTGCCAATTCCTCTTTAACTGCCTTTAATTCAACACACACACCGTGGCCGATTCCTCTTCAAGCCTACGTTCAACTTTGTCAATGCGCTGAACGAGGCTTCAAAGCTCTCCTGCAGCTTAGCTGTAAATTTCTGCTAAAGCAAAGCAATCTCTTCAGATAATTGAGTATATATACCACTGATTCTCTCCTGAATTCTCTCTTCCATCGAGATAATTTTATCTTCAGTTGATTTTAATGCATCGAGTATCGAATCAGAGAGAGATCCGTTACTCTCAAGTCGCCGATTTTTTGATGCTGGAGATTCTTTGCTAACTGTTTGAAGTTTACGCTTACCAGCAGAATCCATGGAAAAGTTCTAAAAAAAGCATTGAGCTTTAAAGCACAGGAAAACACAACTCGCGAGAATTTTGCAAATGTTTAGACCACAATAAATTAAGAATTACGGGAGCTCAGCAAAAACACGTCCGACTCATACAAATCGTTCGAATTCACACATTCAATTCATAACCTCCTAATTTTAATATAATTCCTGCTAAAATTATTGAACCTGAAACAGGAGCTTCTACATGAGCTTTTGTAAGCACAAATGAAATGATAAAATTAAAGAAAAATATAATAAATCATAATTAAATAAATAATTTGATAAAAGATAATAATTTAAATTTACATTATTATATAAATAAAAAATTCTAATTAATATAGGTAAAGATACTAATAATGTATAAAATAATAAATATATACCAGCTTGTAAACGCTCAGGTTGATAACCTCAACCCAAAATTAAAAATAATGTAGGAATTAATCTTCTCTCAAAAAATAAATAAAATATAAATAAATTTATTCTTCTAAATGTTAAAATTAAAAACAATAAAAGTATTAATACATTAAATAAAAACAAATTTTCATAATTATTTAATTTATTAATTAATCTACTAGCACAAATTTAAATTCTCAATAAAATTAATCCATCTGAAAGTACATCAATACCCAAAAAATAAGAAATTTTAATAAAATAATTAAAACAATAATTAAATAAAATTATAATAAATATTATTAAAAATAATAAAATTTTAACCATTCAAAAAAATTTCTAAAAAACAAATAGGTAAAATAAAAATTGGTATAATTATAAATTTCAACATTATAATAAATTAAAAGGTTGAAAATAATCATTACCATGTGTTCGAATTAATGAAACTAAAATTGAAAGGCCTAATACACCCTCACAAACTCTAAAAATTAAAAATAAAATTCTAAAAAATATTCTATAATCTATTAAATTTAAATATATAAATAATATAAAAAATAATCTTAATACAATATATTCTAATCTTAACAATATTGATAATAAATGCTTACGATTTGAAATAAAAACCAAAATTCCTATAAAAAATAAAATAAAAGGTAATATTCAATACAAAATTATTAACATTAGTGTTGAAAGATATACTTACGCGAAGCCCGGAATAAATATAAAACACGTTGTTACTCGTACGAAGTTTATTTAGAACTGAACTCATCGGTTGAATTTGAAAAACATATTTGTTGTTGTACATGTATGCTCTTTACAAGGTTGCATTTTATAGGATTGCCAGGTTTTCAATACTCCTCCTCAACAATTATGATTTTTATACATATAATCTCAAAAGCAAATACTATTTTAATCCCAGCAAATTCACTAATTTAACATGGTTTACTTTACATACATTTTTTGTTAAAATATCTGCTGGCGTATTGTCTGTGCTTATGTATTCCAATTTGATTACATTATACCGAATGTAGTGGAATCGGATATCAATATGTTTACTCCGGCTATGGTAAACCGGATTTTTCGCCAAGTTATGAGAACTTAAGTTATCGCCGTATATTGTCATTGGTCGTTCACTTTTAAAATAGCCTACTTCGCTGAGCAATTTCTTTAAATACACTGCTTCCTTTGCCACTGCTGTTAATGCCATGTACTCAGTTTCGGTACTGCTTAGTGCTACTGTTGATTGTTTTTTACTTTCCCAAGAAAATACACAGCCTGCCATTTTGAAAACATAACCGGTGAATGATCTTCTGTCTACGATGCTGCCACCCCAATCAGCGTCTACATAAGCTTCGGCTTGCATGCCAGTCTTTTTGTAAACGAGTTTCAAATCTTTGGTTGAAGAGAGGTATCTTAATATGTGCTTTGCTGCTGTCTCATGCTCAATGTGAGGATTTTGGTTCCTTTGTGCCTACTTGCTGACTGAATGTAGAATGTCAGGTCTTGTGGTAATCGCCAGATACATTAATGCGCCAATAAGTGACTGATACTCAATAGGGTCGACTTTGACACACCCAGTTTTATCACAATGAACCTTAAACCCAGGATCTAATGGCGTAGATGCACTACGACACTTCTCCATACCATACTGTCGAAGCATATTTTGTACGTACTGAGTATGACCCACCGAAATAGTGCCCACACTGCCAACGCGCTCTATTTCCATACCCAGAAAGTGCCTTATATTGCCTTTGTCTACTACCTCAAAGTTATCTGCGATTTGTCGCTTTATTTTCATCAATTAGTTTTCATCTGAACAAGTCACGATTATGTCGTCTACATATACCGCAATAAAATTGTGCTTTTCGCCGTCTTTTCTTTTGTATAAGCATGGTTCATTAACACAAGCTTCGAACCCAATACCTTTACCTTTTAATGTTTGGTCTAGCGTGTGGTTCCACTGGCGACCTGATTGCTTAAGGCCGTAAATCGCCTTTTTAAGTTTTAATACGCGTTTTGGGTATTTTGTACTTACAAACCCTTCTGGTTGCTCCATAAAAATTTCTTCATCTAACTCACTATTTAGGTATGCTGTTGAGACATCAAGCTGATGCATATGCAGCTCTAGCTCTGCGGCTAACGCAAACAACATCCGTATAGTAGCATGACGTACGACAGGTGAAAAAGTTTCATTGTAGTTTATGCCAAATTGCTGACTACACCCCTTAGCAAACAATCTTGACTTATATCGCTCTATGTTTCCATTTTGATCTCTTTTGACATTGAATACCCACTTGCAGCCGATTTTTTCTTGCCGCTAGGTAAATCAACCAGCTCCCATGTCTTGTTCTTCATGAAAGCGTCGTACTCTTTTTTCATTGCTTCTCGCCAGCGCTCACTATTTTCGCTACACACTGCCTCTCTTACAGTCAGTGGTATTTTAACACAACTATCATTTGAAAAATTTACGATATTGTACTCTTTACGCGGACGACCAGGGTTGCCGGTGTACACAAGTTTCGGCCTACCCCTACCTCTTCTCTCAACACATTCATTTACGCTGCCTGCGTCGCTCTGCACTTCTGCACATTCATTTACGCTGCCTGCGTCGCTCTGCATTTCTGCACATTCATTTACGCTGCCTGCGTCGATCTGTACTTCTGCACATTCATTTACGCTGCCTGCGTCGCTCTGCATTTCTGCACATTCATTTACGCTGCCTGCGTCGCTCTGTACTACTGCTTCTTCGCTGTCAACGTCGCTCTCTGCTTCCGATGCTGTTTCGTATTGCCCCTCCTCAATATGATCTTCGTTGTTGATTTCGTTTGATTTTTCATTTTGTTGTAATTTGCTTCTTAATTCTTTTGTGTCAATTGTTACACTTTCTGTCTCTTTTATTTTTATTCTACCTAATACGCTTTCGTCGAACATCACATCACGTTTCTCAATTATTCTTCTTTCTGTGCAGTCATATAGTCTGTATGCTTTTGCATGTAAAGAGTAACCCACAAAAATATACTCTTTTCCCCGCTCTCTAAACTTACTGTGCTGACTATTATCTAGGCCAATTGCCTTTGAACCAAACACCCTTAAATGGCGAACATTTGGTTTGTTGCCTGTCCACACTTCATATGGAGTTTTGTTTACTAATTGCTTGGTTACCGATCGATTTCTTAAGTACACTGCAGTAGCAACAGCTTCTGCCTACAAATTTTCATTAAGACCTGATTCGACCAACATACTACGAGCCATTTCGACAATCGTTCGATTAGCCCGCTCTGCGACTCCATTTTGCTGAGGCGTATAAGGAACAGTCAATTGCCTCTGGATGCCGCACTCACTAAGGAAGGAATTCCTTGCCATTATCAGTTCTTAACATTTTTATCTTTCTCTCTGTTTGACATTCTACCAAGTTCTTAAACATTTTAAATTTCTCAAACACTTCATCTTTTGTCTTAAGAAAGTACACAAATATACGCCTGGATTTGTCGTCTATGAACGTTGCAAAATAATGCGCACCACCCAGTGACACATTTGGCATAGGCCCACACACATCTGCGTGTACCAAATCTAACAAGTTAGAAGATTTATTTCCACTAGCTTTCGGAAATGGTTTAACGCATATTTTTGCTTTCATGCACACATCCCATTTTATTTCTGTGGGTAGTGTTTTTAGTTCTAACCCATCAACAATTTTCTTATTAGACAGCTCTTGCAAACTTTAGATGGCCGTATCGCTTATGCCAAATCACAGCTTTCTCTTCTACTGCACTGAAACACTTTTGCACAGAAACTTCGCTCTCAAATATATACAAGTTATTTCTCTTATCTGCTTTTAATACGATATTGCCTTTTTCGTTTCTTATGGTCGCACATTGCTTGTCAAAGCTCACACTAACACCATTGCTTATGGCTTTGCCAACCGAAATAAAATTGCCTACCATTGTTGGTACAAACAATACATTTTTTAGTACAATGTCACAATTAGCTTTTATTAATACACTCCCTATGCCTGCAGCTTCTAGGTATTTTTCAGATGCCAACATTACTCTCTCATTGCACTCTTCAATAGATATAAACATGCTCTTCTCACTACATATGTGTGTCGATGCACCACTATCAAGACACCACGATTAATGTTTGATGCTTGACACATCTGCTGCTGCTAGCGTCGCAAAAGAACACTGCTCACTCTTTTCACTCTTTTTGTCTTTTTTCTGTGCTTTACATTTTGATGCCATGTGACCTCGTTTACCACAATTAAAGCATTTTCCGTTGAATTGTCTATTTTGAATTTTGCTTTCCCCTTCCGCTAGAAACACTTGTTGGTTTGTTACACTTTTATGTTGCCCCTCTGTTTGTACTTGAGGATCGTACTCTTCTAACAACTTTACTTTTAGTACATCAAAAGTGGGGAAATTATCACGAGTCTCCATTGCAATCACGAAGTTCTCGAAACTTCGGGGCAAACTGGACAACAAAATTATCACCAACAACTCTTCATTTAATTTAATATCCATTTCTGCCAATTTTTCAGAAATGCACACAAATTCTTGTATATGCTTTGCCATAGTTATATTTTCACTCATATTTTGGCTCAATAGCTTTTTGTACAAAGTTACTTTACGAATTGGACCACTTGGAATGCACGAGGATGCACTGCATTTGTATACACCACGTATCATAGTTGGCGTCGTCCAACTTTTCTATTTGATACAACGAACTCATTATACCTTTCATGAACATGAAATGGTATTATAACTTTGGTCCGATGTTTGTAAATATGAGAAGAAGAAGAGATAGACCCATCAATAAGTATACCGAAATGATCAGGATGACGAGATGAGTTGATTTAGCCATGTCCGTCTGTCCGTCTGTCTGTTTGAACGCAAACTAGTCCCTCAATTTTTGAGATATCTGGCTGAAATTTTGTATGTGGCCACCATTTTGTAATATAGGAATCATTTGTCGGAACTGACAAGATCGGACCAGTATAACATATAGCCCCCATACAACCGATTGTTCAGATATAAGGTTTTTTGGCCAAAACTTCCGCAATTAAAAAGTTAGGAACGTAAAATTTTGCAACTCGAGTAATTTCTATTTATGTAGTGTATATAGTGAAAATCAACGAGATCGGGGAAATGTAACATATAGCCCCCATACAACCGATTGTTCAGATATAAGGTTTTTTTGCCAAAACTTCTGCAATTAAAAAGTTAGGACCGTAAAATTTTGCAACTCGAGTACTTTCTATTTATGTAGTGTATATAGTGAAAATCAACAAGATCGGGCAAATGTAACATATAGCCCCCATACAACCGATTGTTCAGATATAAGGTTTTTTGGCCAAAACTTCTGCAATTAAAAAGTTAGGACCGTAAACTTTTGCAACTCGAGTACTTTCTATTTATGTAGTGTATATAGTGAAAATCAACAAGATCGGGCAAATGTAACATATAGCCCCCATACAACCGATTGTTCAGATATAAGGTTTTTTGGCCAAAACTTCTGCAATTAAAAAGTTAGGAACGTAAAATTTTGCATCTCGAGTACTTTCTATTTATGTAGTGTATATAGTGAAAATCAAAAAGATCGGGCAAATGTAACATATAGCCCCCATACAACCGATTGTTCAGATATAAGGTTTTTTGGCCAAAACTTCTGCAATTAAAAAGTTAGGAACATAAAATTTTGCACCTTTAGTACTTTCTACATATGTAATGTGTATAGTGTAAGTCAGTACAATTGAACACGTATAATATATAGCCTCCATACAATCGATTGTTCCGATAACTCGGATCCTATTATTTTGTAAGTTTTTTTAAATTATAACAAAGATGTGTAATGTGTATAGTAAATATAGTTAAATTGTCACAGGCTGTACTGGGGATCAAACAGTGAAAATCGTGACGCTTATTCATGAAAGGTATATAGCCTTCGGCACAGCCGAAGACAGCTTTCCTTACTTGTTTTTCATTTAGTTCTTTTTTCTTTACGACACACGTAATTACTTCGAGACGATTTATAAATTATCCCGACGCACTGAGTCCATAACCTGTTGTAAGGTATACTTACGCGAAGCCCGGAATAAATATAAAACACGTTGTTACTCGTACGAAGTTTATTTAGAACTGAACTCATCGGTTGAATTTGAAAAACATATATTTGTTGTTGTACATGTATGCCTCTCTGACACCGGGTCGCCTCAGAGAGTAAGCATGGCCTTACCGCGGTACGGGGCTCTGCCGCGGCGGACGACACATTTTCCCCTACTCTTCCCTTGACCCTAAGCTGGCCTTGTCCGGCGACGGGTCGTACGAACAAGATGAACTCGAATAACCTGAATAAAAACGAAAAATCTAAAAAACAAACAACGCCAAATTTCACTCCTCAGCAAAGGAGAGCTATGGAGGAGCAGGCGAGGAAGCAACAACAACGCCGGAGGACAACCTCCGTTCCACAATCAAGGGGGGGATCGACAGCGATGGCAACTACGAGTCGGTCAACCAACCCTCTATCGAATAAGATTGACTTGATGGGAGCTAGCACCAGTGCGGTTGCCAACGCAGCTAAGCGGACAACGGCGGATGCTAAACTCCCATCAACCGCTGATATGAAAACCAGTATCCTTACGTCTGTGGCAGCGGTCTCACGACCTGGCCTCGGAGTTTCGAAGGAGAAGGAAGCTGCAACTGAGATGTCGGCAAGGAGAGCGACCGCGATGGCAACTACGGGTCCGCACTCCAGGGAGACATCTCCCCGCCGCTTCACATACCACGAGAAAAGATTGGCTGCAAAGATCCTGAAGAGGTATGAAGGGGTACCGCAGGAATCACTGTCGCCGAATTCCAGTAAATCTGTAGAGCTAGCGAAAGCTGTGATACCGGATTTCCAAAATTCGTACATGCCAAAGAGGTTAAAAGTTAACCCTTTCAAGCGCCAGAGATCGGATCTGGAGTTTATTCCCCCTCCCAAGCGGCATCAGAATACCTCTGGAGCGGGCAAACTAAGCTTTGCTGAGGTAACCAAGGACAGGATCTTTATAGGCGTCCTTGACCGAGGCAATGACCGTCTGGCCATCCCCAAGGACCGGTGGCGTTACGTGCGAAATGAACTCGGCAACATTCTTCTCAACGTTGCTCCGGAGTTTCCGGGTAGTTCGGCACGAGTAACGGATGCGGGTTGGCACCAGGGTCAAATTAAATTACTCGCATGCGAGGATGCAAAAACCGTAGCACTGTACAAGGCAGCAGCTGCTAAACTGGGTGAAGTCTACCAGGGCGCAAAGATAGAGGTCGTCGACTGGAAGGACATTCCAGCTCGTCCAAGGGCAAGGGCGTGGATTCCGGCTATCCCTGACGAACCCGAGAGAATACTCGGGATGCTACGGCTAATGAATCCGTCCCTCCCAACGCATGACTGGAGTGTCAATCTGGTCGGGGATGCGGTAGGGCCCGACAGACAGGTGGTGTTCACCATGAATAAAGAGTCAATCGAGCCCCTCAAAAGGTGCAATGGCCTAGTACACTACAGCGTAGGCCAGATCGTTATCCACGTATATCGTGGTGATGCTCAGCGCGCTGCCTTCTCGGCTGCTCCGGGGGAACCGGAAAACTTATTACCAGAAGAGGAAGCGGAGGATTCCGATGCGGAAAGCATGTTATCCGCCACGTCCCTTGGCGATAGTGCTGTGAACAACTCGGAGATGGAGGACAGCCTACAGGACGAGGAAGTCCTCGACGTCACGGTGGTAGCAGCCAACGCTGAGCGACTAACATCTAACGCTACAGGCAGCAGGACTCCTGGAACGCCACATCGGGCAGTTAATCGGAACAACTCGTCGTTGATAGGCAACCTCCGGGATGGAGCAAACCTCGACGATATGGGGACGGCAGGGAAGTCTGTGCGCTCTCATGTTGGTGGTGCTTCAGATTAATTTGCACAAATCTAAAGTGGCTTCGGCTGCTTTAAGTAGTCGTCTTTCTAAAGGCGACGTGGATGTGGTCCTCATCCAAGAACCCTGGGTCAATAGCTCGAGAATCTGCGGATTGGGGACTAAGGGCTTCAAGCTCATTCGAGCCAGCGAGGAGAGCAAAGTCAGAACGTGTATTTTGGTCAAGTCTGAGTTGAACTCCTTTCTCCTACCTAACTACACCAATGGTGATATTACCGCTATCAGTCTAACGGTCGACAGCAGCCGCCTGACGGTGGCGTCGGTCTATATGCCCTACGACGCCGAAGAACCCCCACCACAAACGGAGGTGAAAGACCTGGTGTCAAATTTCTGCACAGGTAATCTTATTATTGGAGCGGACGCTAATGCTCACCATGTCCAATGGGGGAGCTCCGATATCAATGCCAGGGGCGAGTCTCTGTTTGATTACCTCTTAACAACTAACCTGGTAATTTGCAACGTGGGTAATGAGCCTACTTTTATCACTAAGACCCGCAGGGAGGTCATAGACCTCTCTATCTGTAGTGAAGGCGCTTATGAGTGGGTCAGAAAATGGCGGGTTCTGGAAGAACATTCATTCTCCGACCACTGTTACATAGAAATGGTTCTAGACTTTATTGTAGAACAACCTATTATGAAGCGCAATCCACGTAACACTAATTGGCAGTTACACAATGAAATATTAGACAGAGACCTGCCAGTACTGCCCTCACAGGCCCCCTCATCAGTAGAGGAGCTGGAGGATCTTGTTACTACATTTACATCGGCGCTCTCAAATGCTCTAGGACAGGCTTGTCCAGTGCCAAAACCACGCGGTAAACACAGGCCACATTGGTGGTCCTACGATTTGGACTCGCTTCGCAAATCATGCCGGAAACAATTTAACAAGGCCAAGACCCTCGGCTCTGAGCCTCACTGGCACGAATATAAAGCTAAACTAAGGGCCTATAAAAAAGCTCTGAGACAGGCGAAGAGGACCTCGTGGAGAAATTTTTGCACTGGCGTCGAAAAGGTCGACGATACAGCGAGACTTAGACGAGTTCTCTCGAAAAGTCAAACAACCATCAGCTATTTGCGAAAACCTGACGGATCCTGGACCAGCACGGAAGAGGAAACCCTTGAGCTGCTCTTGAATACACATTTTCCGGGGAATCTGCATGACGCACCACTATCATCTGCAACAAACCTGGCAGTAAATATACCCATCACTGAGGAAAGGGTAAGGTGGGCAGTTAAGAGCTTTGAACCGTATAAGGCTGCCGGGCCGGACGGGATTATCCCCGCGCAACTTATAAACACGTTGGAGACATCAGCTAAATGGCTGGTATTTCTCTTCACAGCCTGCCTGGCTCTCAACCACATTCCGGGCTCCTGGAGAAGCGCCACGGTAGTGTTTATCCCTAAGGCTGGGAAGGCATCCCACTACGAGCCAAAAGATTACAGACCGATCAGTCTCTCGTCCTTTGTACTCAAAACCTTTGAGAGGATACTAAGCGACTACCTTTCAACGACTATTGATAGCAACCTTATCTCTAGCTATCAGCATGCATACACCAAGAGTAAATCAACAGAAACTGCTCTGCACAGCCTAGTATCTGTCATTGAGAAATCGCTGTGTGAAAAGGACTACTGTCTCGTGCCCTTCTTAGACATTGAGGGGGCTTTCAACAATATAAGCCCGGAGGCGATCAACTCCGCTCTAACTAATCTGGGCGTAGATAGACCTCTAACTGGTTTAATTGACCAACTTCTAAGAGGAAGGAAAATAGCTTCTTCACTTGGTACGGTCGAGTTATCACGCTATGTCACAAGGGGAACGCCCCAGGGTGGTGTTCTTTCCCCGCTTTTATGGAACCTCACAGACAACTCGTTGCTACGTGACACAAGCTGGGGGGGGGGGCGGGAAGATAGTGGCATACGCAGACGATTTAGCTATTGCATTCAGAGGCAAGTTCCCACAAACTCTGTGTGACCTGATGCAAGTAGCACTGCGAGAGGTTTCGAGGTGGTCCTCTCGCTGCGGACTTAGTATCAACCCGGGGAAAGTGGAACTTGTCCTCTTCACCAACCGGTACAAAATACCGCCACTAAGCCTACCAGAACTAGATGGCACGCGCCTGGGCTTGTCGGATAAGGCCAAGTTTCTAGGCATAGTTCTGGACAGGAAACTGAATTGGAAGGAGAATGTTCTTCAGCGCCAGAAGAAAGCTTGCATCGCTCTTTACACATGCAAAAGAGCCATTGGCAAAAAATGGGGGCTCAGCCCTAGAGTATGCAGTTGGATCTACACGGCCATCATTCGCCCAATCATGCTGTATGGAGTCGTCGTATGGTGGCCGGCACTGAGCAAGACAACATACCTGAATCTGTTGCGGAAAGTCCATAGATCCAATATGATCTGTATAAGCGGTGCGCTAAGGACAACGCCCAACGAAGCCCTCCAGGCCATTCTGGGCATTTTGCCACTTGATCTGGAAGGGTTTCGGTCAGCGGCGGCATCAGCTCTGCGCCTAAGAGAAACCTCCAGTTGGGGTGCGGGTACTATTGGACACTCCAGTATTCTGGAATCTTACAGCTTTCTCCCTCTAAGCACAGATCGTTATGCGACCACTACAGTCGGGGATAGCTGCTTCAAAATAAACATTCCCAGCAGAGAAGACTGGGAGAGGTCGGATTGGTGTCCCGAAACAAATGGTGGCACTTCCATATACACCGACGGCTCGAAGTTGGACGGCAGAGTTGGAGGAGGGGTTTATTCAAGGGATTTGGACCTTGAACTCTCCTTCAGACTACCTGATCATTGTAGCGTCTTCCAGGCGGAAGTCTCGGCAATCCGGGACGCCGCGGCCTGGTTAAGCAAACGTGTTATCGGAGGAGATATCACTATTTTCAGCGATAGCCAGGCGGCAATCAAATCCCTTGGCTCATACACGTTCAACTCTGAACTGACGCTCAGCTGTCGTCGATCTCTTCAGGAGATGGCCCAACAGAACCGCGTAAACCTCATATGGGTCCCGGGACATAGGGACATTGAGGGAAACTGTAAGGCAGACGAGCTTGCCAGGCAGGGCACGACCAAGCAGGTTCTTCGGGATAAAGAGCGCTTAGGTATGCCGTTTGCCACATGCAAACTAATGCTGAAGGAGCACACACTCCGTCAAGCCAACGAAAGATGGCTGCAATCCCCAGGGTGTCGGATATCGAAACAAACCTGGCCAAAATGGGATCTTAAAAGGTCTAGACGCATTTATGCCCTAACTAGGAGGGAAATCTGCATATTGATAGGGGTATTAACCGGTCACTGCCTCATTGGTAGGCATGCAGAAAGGCTAAGTGTGCCCTACCGACGATGCTGCAGGAGTTGCAAAGATGATGAGGAGGAGGAAACGGTGGAGCACCTCATCTGCAACTGTCCGGCTTTAAGCGGCGTGAGAACGCGCTTTTTGGGAGTTCCGTTCCTAGATAGTCTAAGCCAGATCGCGGAACTGGACATAAAGGACTTGATGGGCTTCATAAAGTCATCTAAGTGGTTCGAGGAGGAGTAACGGTGTCGGTTTAGGAGTGTCAGTCCCGGGATTCTGCTATGTGGAAAATCCCAACAACTCAGGGATTTTCCATATGGCTGGGTCCCGGGGCTGACTTTCCTTGTGTTGGTGGTATCACAACGGGCCTTCAAAACTGGCCTAAGTGTGCCTCTGCGGCAGCCACTTGAACCTACCTACCTGTACATGTATGCTCTTTACAAGGTTGCATTTTATAGGATTGCCAGGTTTTCAATAATTAGTTTTAATAGTTTAATAAAAATATTGGTCTTGTAAATCAAAAATAAAATTATTTTTTTTAAAACATCAAGAAAAAAGAAAATTTCTTTATCATTAATCTCCAAAATTAATATTTTTTTTAGACTATCTCTTAAAATTCTTATTATTAAATTATTATTATTATTATTATTATTATTATGCCCAACGGATTTTACCCACCATCCCGCCCAACCGACAAGAGGGGCGCATCCGCATAACGCGCGGATTAATTTGCCGAGTGTTTGAAAGGCGGAGGTTTGTTAAGCGTCGAGTTCTCAAAATGCTCAGCTACAGAGAGGAATTCATCAGCTGAGTGATATACATAAATGAATAGGGAATTGCAATAAATTAAAACAACGTAGAAATCAAGTGTTAAGAGATAATAGAACAGTTATTTTGATCATAAAAAGCGAGTCCGAAATATCAAATGTGCCTGAATGAGAGTTAAAATCTTCGCACAAACACTGGAAAGGCTCGTGTAATTGAAAATTTGTCCTGCATTGCTTCAGCCGAATAGGCCTAAAGTGTCGTGAAGGTCGGGACGGAATATTCAAGTTAATTTCGTTTAAAAGAAATGGGCTGGAAATCGATCCGTTTATCAGTTTAGTCATGAATAATACACCTAGCATTTCCCTACGACTTGCAAGGGTTGGGAGATTGATAAGTTTCAAACGATTAGTATAAGGTGGAAGGTTATACGTTGAATCCCATGGTAGATTTCTCAATGCAAAGAGTAAGAACTGTTTTTGAATTGATTCTAGCCTATCAGTATAAGGTTGGTAACGCGGATTCCATATAACTGAGCAATATTCTAATATAGGTGTAACTAGTGTAGTAAAAAGTGGCGGCCGCCGTGGTGTAGCGGTTAAGTGTTCGGCCTTCTACACCAAGTCGTGGCGGTTCGATGCCCGCCAAAAGTAACATCAAAAATTATTTAGAAAAAGAATTTTTCTAAACGGGGTCGCCCCTCGGCAGTAGTTTGGCAAACTCTCCGGATGTATTTCTGCCATGAGAAACTTCTCAGCAAAAATTCATTTGCTTTGCAAGTGCCGTTCGGAGTCGGCAAAAAACTGTAGGTCCCGCCAACTTGTAGGAAAACTCAAAAAAGCAACACACCACAAGTTGGAAAGAGAAGCTCGGCTAAAATCTCGTTAGAGGTTATGATAACCTGTTGGTATACCGCCGCCATTAGTAGTAGTAGTAGTGTAGTAAAAAGAGTCTTCGTAACATAAGGGTCATTAAATTCCTTTGACCACCTTTTCACAAAAGCTAAAACACCTCTAGCCTTATTAACTGTTGCCTCAATATGAGAACTAAAACTAAGCTTGGGGTTCATTGTCACCCCCAAGTCAACAAAAACATTAAAATGTTCAAGATTGTGGTTGTTGATTGCATAAGAAGCTGGCTGTAGATCCCTACGTGAAAAAGACATGAACTTACATTTTTTCAGATTGAGCGGCATATTGTTAACGTTGCACCAAGTTACTAAGTGGTCTAAATCAATTTGAAGCAAAGAACGTTCTTCAATCGATGCATATGACTTAAAAAGTTTAACATCGTCAGCATACATCAAGATATTCGAAAACTTTATTGTTGTACAGATATCATTGATAAAAAGCAAAAACAGAACCGGGCCTAGATGGCTACCCTGAGGAACACCAGAGGAGACATCGATGACATTTGAAATTGCATTATTAAAGGTAACTCTTTGCGTTCTACCACGGAGATAGGAGGATATCCAACGGGTGAGAGCGGGTTGAAAGCCAACCAGGGCAAGTTTATGAATAAGTAAAGAGTGGCTAACCTTGTCAAAGGCTTTACTAAAGTCGGTGTATATAACGTCGGTGTGGAGATTATCCCTAAACCCATTCGAGACATGTGTAGTGAATTCAAGTAAATTAGTTGTGGTCGATTTACCCTTACAGAAACCGTGCTGGGAGTTGGCAATCAGTGTTGATATAGAAAATGAAAGGTGATTGGTGACGATAGCTTCAAAAATTTTAGGAATAGCAGAGAGCTTCGCTATTCCGCGATAGTTTAGTATAGATGTTTTACTCCCACTTATATAAAGAGGTATAAGAAAAGACTCTTTCCATGAAGCCGGGAAAACGCCGCGCTGTAGAGAAAGATTGAACAAATCGGTCAGTGGCAGGTATATGTGTTCTGCACACTTTTTAAGAAAACATGTCGGGATTAAATCAGGGCCAAACTTGGTTGACTCCTTTAAGGATTTTAGATGTGACAAAACATCTCCTGGATCTATACTAGGAACATAAATTGAGTTACATGAATGTGGACGATATGGGTATACAATTTGTGATGAATTAGTTTTGGAAGAGTAATTAGACTTGAAAAATTGAGCAATGAAATCAGCAATCACTAGATCATCGCTGGATATGTTATCATTAAATTTCATTGTTGAAGGAAACTCTTTTACTCTGCGTTTAGAGTTTACGAAACCATAAAATGACTTAGGATTGGAAATAATGTTCTGTTTAGTTTTAATAAGTAATCGTTGTAACATATTTTGTTTAATTCTAAATATTTATGACGCAAAATAGTGTACTTAAGATAATCTGAGCGTGAACCAGTTTTCTTGTATAATTTAAAAATTCGAGACTTCTTATTTTTCAAAGTTTTTAGCTCTTTAGTGAACCAAGCTTGTGTTGGTACATCACAAAAATAGTTACGTTTAGGTACATATTTTTCAAAAAGGCTATAAGTTGTATTGTTGAAATGTAAAAGGTTATTCTCAATGTCATCTTGATATCGAGGCCAAATAAATTTAGATAGTTCAAAATTTAACTTTTTAAAGCTGGCTTTAGAAAAATCAAATCTTGTATTAGAGCCAGATGGTTTTTTAATAACATCAGGTTCGTTATCAATGATTTCGTAAACAATATTAAGAGAGGGATGGTAAACGTCTTCGGGCAGAACAAGGGGATCACAACGGTTTATAAAAAATTTAGACAAGTCATCAACGAAGGCTAAATCTAAAGTTTTTCCAAACTTATTCTGGATAACATTAATCTGGTTTAGAAAAAGGTTGATCATCTCATCCAGAAACTCATTGTTACTCAATTTGGTTGAAACTGGTACAATATTGTTGTCAATAGTCTCCATGAAATGTGTGGTAGGTTAAAGTCACCTAAAACAATCATGGAGTCAATAGGCCTAATCATAGAATTTACAGCTTTTATCAACGAAATGTGGTGCATATACACTGATAGATCAGACGAAGGTGGAATATAACAAACAGCCAAGTAAATATGGCATTTATTTAGAAGAACTCTAATTCACTTAAACTCGATGTCATCAATAAGGGGTATATTCACATCTTCAGATGGTATTGAAGAATGTACAGCCACCAGGACGCTGCCCCGGTTCTGTTTAAACGGTCGTTTCTATATGTCTGGAACTCGTCACAAAAAATTTCAGAGTCAAAGACATGCGGTTTCAACCATGTTTCAGTAAAAACAATAATATTATAGTCGCAATTGATAGTTTTTAAATAGAAATCAGTTAATTTAGTGTTCAAACCTCTAACCTTCTGATAGTAGATGTTAAAGGCAGAATTTACAATGAGTTTTTTGGATCGTCGTTGAGGCTAGGAAGTCGTGCCAAATTTGGGGGATTCGCATTAGGATTAAAAATAAATTCGCGAACAAAAGCCCCAGGCGGCCAGAACGAGCTATCCAAAATAGTATTGTAATCGGTTTCTAAAACATCGATCCTAAAGGAAGCTACACTTCTATCATAATTAAATTTAAATTTGTTTATAACTATATCTTTAGCTTTTACTTTAGATTTTATATAGGACTTAAGGTCATCAGCCGAAGTTTTTTTTGTCAAATCTAGACACAAATATCGTTTTTTTTCGGCGGAACCACAACCAGCTTGTTGACTATTGGCTCGGATGTGATAGTAATAGTTGGATTTTGTGGAGGCTGAAGGTTTTCCCTTAAAGCCTTAGAAAAGGACGGAACCACTGCCTGCGGATTAGGTGAAGTCAGGTTTATTAATTCAAGGGCCTGAGGTGTTGTGGCACTCTGAGTGGGGATTGGATGATCTACAGCCCCAGACGAATTATTATTGTGAATAGTTCTATTATTAGGATCATCCAAACACTTGAAGGACTTAAAAAAAAATGCTTGCATTTTTTCGTTATAATAGAAAATTCCTTCCCAATTTCCGAAAACGCGTTTCTCGTTTCCCTAAAAAGCTTGTAGAGATCAACTTCCTTTGATCTGCATTTTACGCATGACCAACGTAAGCCCTTGTCTTCATTTAAAACGTCCGCAACTCTACCGGTCAAGCCTGCACATTTCATATGTCCAAGCCCATCACAGAGCCAACAAGACAAATAGCGTTCGGACTCACTTTTTATAGAACAATTTGGAAAGATGCACGACATAGTAAACGAAAATAAAAAACAATAACAACAAGTATGGAAAGCTGTCTTCGGCTGTGCCGAAGGCTAAATACCTTTCATGAATAAGCGTCACGATTTTCACTGTTTGATCCCCAGTACAGCCTGTGTGAATTTAACTTTAGCTCATACCGAAATTATCGGAGCTATCGATTATATGGGGACGATGTGTTATATTGGTCCAATCTCATTGATTTTTAACATCGACATTCCACATTCTAAAATAGCAACATTTACGAAATTTCACGTTCCTACCGATATAATTACAGGAGTTATCTACCAAAATCCGTTTATCGGAACAATCGATTGTATGGGGGCTATGTGAAATATTTATCCCATTTCAATGATTTTCAACATCGATATTTTACATATAAAAATAGCGATGCTTCCAAAATTTCGCGTTCCTATGTGTTTAATTACAGGACTTATAGCCCAAAATCCGCTTATCGGAATAATCGATTGTATGGGAGCTATGTGAAATATTTATGCCATCTCAATGATTTTCAACATCGATATTTCGCATATAAAAATAGCGATACTTCCAAAATTTCACGTTCCTACCTATATAATTACAGGAGTTATCTACCAAAATCCGTTTATCGGAACAATCGATTGTATGGGGGCTATGTGAAATATTTATCCAATCTCGATGATTTTCAACATCGATATTTCAGATATAAAAATAGCAATACGTCCAAAATTTCACGTTCCTACGTGTTTAATTACAGGAGTTATAGCCCAAAATCCGTTTATCGGAATAATCGATTGTATGGGAGCTATGTGAAATATTTATCCCATCTCTATGAGTTTCAACATCGATATTTCACATATAAAAATAGCAATACTTGCAGAATTTCACGTTCCTACGTGTTTAATTACAGGAGTTATAGCCCAAAATCCGTTTATCGGAATAATCGATTGTATGGGAGCTATGTGAAATATTTATCCCATCTCTATGATTTTCAGCATCGATATTTCACATATAAAAATAGCAACACTTATAAAATTTCACGTTCCTTTGTGTTTAATTACAGGAGTTATAGCCCAAAATCCGTTTATCGGAATAATCGGTTGTATGGGAGCTATATGTTATATTGGTCCGATCTTGCTGGTTCCGACAAATGATTCCTATATTGGAAAATGGTGGGCGCATACCAAATTTCAGCCAAATATCTCAAAAACTGAGGGACTAGTTTGCGTTCACAGACAGACAGACAGACAGACAGACAGACGGACAGACGGACATGGCTAAATCAACTCATCTCGTCATCCTGATCATTTCGGTATACTTATTGATGGGTCTATCTCTTCTTCTTCTCATATTTACGAACATCGGACCAAAGTTATAATACCATTTCATGTTCATGAAAGGTATAAAAACTTTATAAAAATACCAAAAGAGAGGTTTTTTTACTTATATAGAAAACAAGTAAACAAGAATAAAAGCAGGTTTTAATAAAATGCAACTCTGAAAGTTTGAAAATCATCCACTAGCTATAGGATTAATGTTACTTATTCAAACTGTACAAATTTGTATATTAACAGGAATTATATATAAAACATTTTGATTTTCTTATATTTTATTTTTAATTTTTTAGGGGGATATTAGTTGTATTTATTTATATAACATCATTAGCATCAAATGAAATATTTCCAATATCAATAAAATTAATAATTTTATGCACAATAATATTTACTAGTATATCGCGTGGCTGAAATTCGACCAATTTAAAATAGTTGAACTTATTCAAACATCTGATCAACTTTTTGTCAATAGCTGCCTTTAGGCCCGTGGACGAACCTCGACCAACTTAAATGTATACATTAAAAACTCATCTATAGGCAAAATGAGGCCATCAAAGAATTTAAAAAATAGCGGCTGTTATTATATAATAAAAATATTAAATTACAGCAGCCCTTTCCAAAATTATTTATGGCAAATGCCATGCAAATATTCGGTTTTCGAGATTTTATGTTGCACTTGAATAATCGGATGATGAGATTGTGCTTAACAAATAGCCACTAATTTATGCGATCGTTTCGAGCAGGTGAAGAACAAAAAAATATTAGGTTGAAAATTAAGTAAATTGTAATAGTTAAGATTAAATGTTTTTTAATATAAAGAAAACATAATTTAAGAAAAAAAAGGAATATTCCGCAACCGGGTCTTGCAACTGTGCACACCGTATTCTATACGCTCACCGCCGCGCCATTACCTTATGCACAAAACAGTTATCAAATTCTGCAATTAGGCTTTATGAGAATCAGAATTTAAAAATTAACAATATACCAACAACAAAGTTAGACTATTAATATAATAGATAATGGACCGAAGTACTCAATGAGCGAGGGAGAGAAAATAATTTTTCTAATAATAGGAGGAGCTTATTGAGTGAAAGAATGAAATTCATTTTGTAGGTATATGAGTTCTATTTATAGAAATTTATTATACAGGCGTGTTTTTAAATCTTTTTAGAGGGGGTAAATTACAAATTCTGGTTAGGTCAAAAAAAGTTTGAGGATTTTCTAGCTTTCTTCTTTAACCATAACTTAGCAATATTTAAGACACTTTATATGGATTATTTATTTGATTTAAAATATATATTAATTTTTCTATTCAATTTGGTCTAGACTTGTTTGGGGCTCGGGTTGCAAATCTGCCCTTTTAAAACTTAATACATATGTACATATGAATAGAAATCAGTTGTTGGCTTCAGTAAAATTTAAGACGACCGCTAACCACTTGATTTAGTTCAAAATTTAAGTACATATTAAATATGTTGTCGATTTTTATATTTTAAATAGGGAGTCTATCAGCAACTTTGTCTCAAACGGTAGAAATCACTAAAATTTATAGAAGTAATCTACCGAAGTCCGATAAATAGACTACTGTGTTTGAAAAAATTTCGCAACTTCGATCTTATATCATCAAAAACAAGACAAAAAAAACCCAAATTGAATAAGCGGTTATCGCATTTCTATAATGGGTGGAATGTATGCATATGCTTTCCGTCAACTAAAAATATTCAGCAATTTTTTTTCTCGAAAATAGAGATCACAAACATAAAAATTTTAAAAAAGTCAAGATAAGAAATATTTATATATTGAAAAAAATAAAAACAATTTTCAATGAAAAAAATTAAAAAAAAAAAAATTTGGCCGATAGCTGTACTTGAACCATTAACCGTTCGACCACTACCCCGACGCTTCCCACTGGGCTATCGCTTTATGTACAAATTGATTGTCAGATAACCAATTCAAGTGGCATGAGAAAGTTTCATTCGCTTCTTACAGATAAATGAAGCAGGATTGGTTATATATTAGATAATTGTGCACTGCCTTAGAGGTATGCCAACAAATCCATATGCATTTCATAAATATTTATGCATATTTGGTATGGGTTTAAGCTTGGCAAATATTTATATGTAAAATTTGTTAGCCTATTAATATAATAGATTACCACACAGCGCCAAAAAGTTCACCTATAATCAAAGAGATCGACGTCTAAAAAAGCTTTTTGGCCGGGGAGAGCGAGTGGGGAAAAATTTGAAGAAATTTGTGCTAGGAAATCTTCTAGATTTTAGCTTGAATTTCTTCTCAAATTTATTGAAAAGGAAATCGGCTAAAAAGAAGGAGTTAGCCTCTTATTTATGAATTTTGTAAGTACTTTTGTCAAAAACGTTCAATTGTTAGAAGAAATCTGCTTGTTTTTATGAGAAAACCTGTTTAAAGTAAATTAATGAGAACATCCTCTTATTTTCACTAGATTCATATTGAATTTATTCATTTTTTTTTTTTAATTTGAAATATTAAAAAGAAAATCTTCTTAATATTATGTGATTATCTACTCAGTTTTATTAAAAAGAGACACCCAGTCATAATAAGACGGGCATCTTATTGGAAAAATATCATAGAGAAATCCTTCTGATTTAGAGGGCATTTTATGTGACTTTTTGCTCTGTGCACGCTTTTGTTAGCCTCACTTGTATGTTTGCTTGTTTTATAATAATATTTTCACTTATACTAGATAAAACTTTTGTATTAAATTTTATCGAAAATAATGAAATAAAACCAGCTTATAATTTAGAATCATATTTATTTGAAAATTCAATAATTCTTAATAAATTATATAACTATCCCACAAATATAATAACTATTATATTAATAAATTATTTATTAATTACATTAATTGCTGTAGTAAAAATTACTAACTTATTTTATGGACCCTTACGATCAATGAACTAATGAATAAACCTTTACGAATTAAACATCTACTATTAAAAATTGCAAATAATGCCCTAATTGATTTACCAACACCTATTAATATTTCAACATGATGAAATTTTGGCTCACTATTAGGATTATGTTTAATTATTCAAATTCTTACAGGATTATTTTTAGCAATACACTATACAGCAGACATTAATTTAGCTTTCAACAGAGTACATCACATTTGTCGAGACGTAAATTATGAATGATTATTACGAACATTACATGCTAATGGTGCATCATTTTTTTTTTTATTTGGATTTATTTTCATATTGGCCGAGGAATTTACTATAGATCTTACTTATTTACTAACACATGATTAATAGGAGTATTAATTTTATTTTTAGTGATAGCAACAGCTTTTATAAGTTATGTATTACCATGAGGACAAACATCTTTTTGAGGTGCAACAGTTATTACAAATTTATTATCAGCAATTCCTTATTTAGGTTTAGAATTAATTCAATGAGTATGAGGAGGATTTGCAGTTGATAATGCAATATTAACTAGATTTTTTACATTTCATTTTATTCTTCCTTTTATTATTTTGGCAATAACATTAATTCATCTTTTATTCCTTCATCAAACAGGATCAAATAATCCAATTGGATTAAATTCTAATATTGATAAAATTCCATTTCATCCCTATTTCTCTTACAAAGATATAGTAGGATTTATTATTATAATTTCTTTATTAATTATATTAAAATTAATTAATCCTTATTTACTAGGAGATCCAGATAATTATATTCCAGCTAATCCATTAGTTACACCAATTCTTGGATATGAATGATATTTTTTATTTGCGTATGCTATTCTTCGATCAATTCCTAATAAATAAGGTGGAGTTATAGCATTAATTTTATCAATTATATTTTATCTATCCTTACCTTTTATCATCTAAGAAACTTTCGAGGAATTCAATTTTATTCTATCAATAAAATTTTATTTTGAATTATAATTATTACAGTAATTTTATTAACCTGAATTGGAGCACGGCCAGACGAAACACCTTATATTATAGTTGGTCAAATCTTAACAGTTATTTACTTCTTATATTATATTATTAATCCAACTAGGTGGACCCGTTCGCTCCTTGCGCAAAAAAAAAATGGTTTGAAATCGTTTACTTATGTCATACAAACTTATGTAAAATTTTCGGAAATTTGATAAAAAGCAATCGATTTTTTCTATAAATATGACCCAGTGGCCACATGTATTTTTTTTACAAAACTTCCTTAAATACAATACTTGACGTAAAAATAAAATCATTTGTAATTTTTTGTTTGAATGTCGCTTGGGCTGAAAAAGTTATATCTTGGAATCGCCTGACTCTAGAAAATGCCACATACAACTGTCCGTGTGAAAACACTGGGCTAGGTAAATACAAACCGGCTTTATCAAATGTTTGGCCTTGGGCTTTGTTGATAGTCATAGCGAAAGCTACTTTTAAGGGAAACTGTTTCCTAGTCATCTGGAATGGTACTATTGGAACTGAAGGAGTTAGTTTAACTCGCGGTTTTATAGCAATTTTTCCCGAACCGATTAATTTGACACTGATTGCGTTCTCGCCTAAATGACTGACGACCATACTGGCACCATTTATAAGTCCTTCTTTGGCATTAGTTAGTTTATGTGGATAATGGATAATACTCGGCATTATTAGTTTCATATTTTCGACTGTATCACAACTTAGATAAACTTTACTATGCCAGGGTAATAGTTTTGATACTATACACTCATTAAAAGATGAGCATTCGTCATCAAATAGCTGTTGAGTAAAAATTTGATATGTTACTGTCATTTATTTCATTTGTGCCGTAAACCTTAGCAATTAGGCTATCATAATCAGCGTAGTATTGTCGTGGTATTTTCATGTTGGATTTCTAAGTCACCATTTCCCAGTGTATAATAAAAGATCCAATAAGAAACATACATAAAAGATTTTCAATTAACAAATAAAATCAACTGCACTTATTGTGAGAAAGAATAAGAAAAATATTCGCAACAGGTGCTTAGCAGACTTTCACCACTGGCAATTACCCGCCCGCGCGCCATCTACATTTGAACATTTTAAAAGAATGCCCATTAACCATTGTCTTTTTTTAATCAAAATCAAAGACTTGCACCACTACCAGTCCAGCGCCACTCACATTTATTTTTTGTACCAAAACAGCTTTAAGAGTGCCAAATATTTTTTCTAGCATGGAAAAACACACCTAAAAAGAACTATGGCGCGATAAATGTACGTGTTATCATTAGAACCTTCAAAAATATTTCTCTTCAAATTTTTGTAGTGCTGCTCTGAGTTTGCTAAATCATGAATTAGGGATTTTATAGCCAAAAAGCATTGGTATTTGTTTCCTTTAGGGGTCAACTGCGAAAAAATTTTAAAAAATTATGGGAGAGGGCTCAAATAACGTGTATTAGCCGCAGGATCACGAATCCCGGAGCGGTTTTTTAATTTTTTGCTTCAGTGAAAAATTATGATCAAAATCCCGAAAGGGGACCCAGGTCCGATCCCAATTCGGATCGGGATCTATGGTATTTGTGTGCAGAACACCTTTCCGAGTTGCTTATAAAAAATAACACTCGTCCGGTCCAACACAGGGACGGCCTTATGTGATTACAACAACTTCATGAAAACTTGCAACTTTGATTGCAAATAACTCCTAAAGGAAACAAATACCAAACCATTTCGAAATTACATTGGCAGACGGAAATCCCCGAAAAAGGGCGATATCCCCGATTCTGGCAACACCGCTCTGAAGTCTGATCAAAGAGGGTAGAAATATGAATGAAAATGAAATATAGAATTCCTTACCCGCGACTTGCTGAATTGCGTTGGTTCCTCTTATTATTTCTACCCTTTTTGGTCTGATGAATGTCAGTCACAATAGCGTTGCAGTACAAATTGATTTTTTTGTGAATTCACAATGTATTATTTAAACAAATTAATTTTTATAAAATACGCTTAAACAAAAGCAATCCCCTAGTTAATATATGGTTTCGCAGATAGAGCTAACCCCCACCTTTAAAACGATACCTTATTTATTAATATTGGTTTTAAATGAGAGCAGAAAATTAGGAGCAATATACATGATAATTAACAAATGATGAGATAATTTAATTAATTAGATTATAAGTTAATGAGTTTGAACAAGCACATGTTTTGAAAACATAAGATAGAAATTAATTTCTATTAGCTTTACTAGCCATAATTAACTAAATAAAATTTAATAAAAACAACTTAAATCCAATAAAAAATAATATATAATTTAAAAAAATTGGTAAAAACATTTTCAAGCCAAATATATTAATTTATCATAACGAAATCGTGGTAAAGTTCCACGAACTGAAATAAATAAAAAAGAAATTAAACTTAACTTTAAATAAAAAATTTAATTAAATAAATCACATCCCAAAAAAATAATTCTAAATATTACTCTTATAAATAAAATTCTTGCATATTCAGCCATAAAAATTAAAGCAAATCCTCCTCTTCTATATTCAACATTAAATCCAGAAACTAAACCAGATTCACCTTCAGCAAAATCAATAGGTGTACGATTTGTTTCAGCTAAACAAATACAAAATCAAACCATTCTAAGAGGTAAAAAAATAATTAAAAATCAAAAAAAATTTTGATAATTAAAAAAATCCAAAATATTATAACTTCCAATTAAAAAAAAAACAAAAGATAATAAAATTAAAACTATTCTTACTTCATAAGAAATTGTTTGTGCTACTGCTCGTAATCCCCCTAATAAAGCATAATTAGAATTAGAAGATCATCCAGCAATCATAACTGAATAAACACCTAAACTTGTACTAGACGTACGGCTTTGTATTTGTTGTTAGAAATTTTTCATTTTTCCCTTTATAGTGGTCATTGAACCGAGGAGAACTTAGGAATTTCTAACCGCAGCGTGTCATACTAGTTACACCAACAGTGCTTGTTTTATTTCGTGGGATAATTGTTACTATGTTCGTTAATACGTGTTTTTTTTATGTTATTTTTTTGTTGTATATGTATGAATACATATCTATTTGCCGTAAGATCACACAGCAGCGACATTTCTTGCTTTGAGATGTGTGATTAGGGCTTTTAAGCTGCAACCTCTGTTACGATTTAACAGTGCCACGGGTCATTGGCTAGAATATGAAAGCTTGATGTTATAGTCATTTTATTGTACAGAAATATAATTAGATGATAAAGAATAAGTTTGTTCTTTAGTAAATAATTTGATTGCATCACAAAAAGGTTGAGGAATTCCTATAATTCCAACTTTATTAGGCCCTTTACGATTTTGAATATAACCTAAAATTTTTCGTTCTAAGAGTTAAAAATGCTACTCTAACTAAAACACAAACTACCAAAATTAATCTACTAGTTAATTAAAATTAATAAAATTTCTATAAAAAACAAGTACTATTTGTAATTTATTATTACATTTATAAATTCTAAGTTTATTACACTAATTTGCCAAAATAGTTAATAATTATTTATATTAATCATAATTTTAAAATTGTAATAATTTTAATATTTGGTCCTTTTGTACTAAAATATTATTAAAGATAGAAACCAACCTGGCTTACGCCGGTCTGAACTCAGATCATGTAAGAATTTAAAAGTAGAACAGACTTATTATTTAAGCTTCTACACCTAAAATTATATCTTAATCCAACATCGAGGTCGCAAACTTTTTTATCAATAAGAACGCTCCAAAAAAATGACGCTGTTATCCCTAAAGTAACTTATTCTTTTAATCATTAATAATGGATCAATAAATCATAAATTAATGTTTTCAAAAATTAAAAGTTAATTAAATTTTAATATCACCCCAACAAAATAATTTATTTTATTTAAATAAAATATATTCTAAAAAATAAAACAAAAATAATTATTAAGATTTATAGGGTCTTCTCGTCTTTTAATTTTATTTTAGCTTTTTTACTAAAAAATAAAATTCTATCATAAATTTATATGAAACAGATTATACTTCGTCCAACCATTCATACAAGCCTTCAATTAAAAGGCTAATGATTATGCTACCTTTGCACAGTTAGAATACTGCGGCCATTCAAATTTACCCACTGGGCAGGTTAGACTTTAAAAATAGCTCAAAAAGACATGTTTTTGTTAAACAGGCGAGTAATATATTTGCCGAGTTCTATATAAACTTATCAAAAATAAATATATTAACATAAAATATATACTAATTTTATCATTATTAAATTTTAAATAAAATTTTCAAACAAATTTTTATAAAAAATTAAAACATAAATAAATAATATAATTATAAAATAATTTATAACAAAATTTTTAATAAATGCTAATTCTATGCATATATTTTTAAAATAATAAATTTAATTTACATATATTTTTAAAATAATAAATTAAATTACACTCGCATATATAGATCCAAGGAAAAAATAATATTAGATTGGTACTCAAAACCAACTGCTTCTGGGCGCCTCATAAATTTCTTTTCATCACAACCCTTTAAGTACAAAATAAACACTGCCAAGAACTTTATAAATAAAATACTAACTATCAGCCATCCACAATTTCATGCCGACAACATTACAAAAATAAAAAAGACGCTTAAAAAGAATAGTTTTCCTGACCATTTAATAACAAGCCTGATCGAACAAAAACAAATCAACATAAATAACCATACCCGAAAACCACCAAATACAGATAATACCCAAACAAAACGATACTATAGTGTCACATACATTCCTAGGCTCACAGAAAACTTCGCACATGAATTCACCAAAACACACAACACTACTTTAGCATACAAATCGAATTGCACCTTAGCTACGTGCTTTACAACAACAAAAACACCAATAGATCCCCAACAACGAAGTAATGTAGTTTATGAAATCCAGTGCAAAGGAAATGACGATGAAAACTGCAACAAAGTGTACATAGGTATTAAAAAGCAAAAACAAAGTACAGCATTATCGCAACACGCAATAGAAAACAATCATATAGCTGACTTTGCAAATACAAAAATTATAGACAACGAAAGAAGGGAAAAAACACAGTACACATTAGAGAGCCTACGGATATTACAAAAAAGAGAAAACACGATAAACAAAAAAGAAGATTATGGCAACATTGCCACTGCTTATCTATTATGTTTATAATTTAGTTTTAGTTTGACAAGTTTACCGCACAGACGCGGTATCGAAAATTTTATATCTTGACTCCTTTTAACTAATTTTTTCGTTATATTTTAATTTTATTTTATCTTTTAAAGTTAAACAGCATGTTCCTTTATAATTATTAACTTCTAACATCATGTGAGTAACCAATTGCAATCCATGTTCACTGTACGTTATCTTCATAGTGTTAAGCAAAATATCTATTAATTCTTCTTAATTTCTTTTTGTTGTTTCTTTATTTTAAATAAATAAAAAAAGTGCCACTCCCCTGAAGAAGCCAAGGAAAATTGGCGAAACGTCGGGATGTAAGATGGAATAAAACTTTGTTTTATTTGCATTGAAGTCGATAGATCTGACCAGCTTAGGATACACAAAAAAAAAATTATAATAATTTATTTTATCCCTTATCCCTAAAAATATTTTAATTAATAAATTAATTTATTAATAAATCAATAAATAAATCAAAAACTAATCAATTTAATTTATTTCTAAAAAAACTAGATATCTTTATAAACGAATAACATTTCATTTCTAATAATTTATTTAAAATAATTATAATACATTAACTTTCATAAATTATTAACTCTCATAAAATCGAGATTAATAAATAATTATTAATTAATTAATAAGCCCTGATACTCAAGGTACAAATAATTAATTTTTTCTTTTTTAATAAAAATTTTTCAAAATTTTTCAATAATCTTTCACAATACAAATAAACTATCATAAAAATTATTTTTTCATAAAAAATTACTAAAACAAATATTTTTATAACTATTTTTAATATAAATTATAATTATATTATATAAATATTATATAATAAATTCTACAAAATAAATAAATAAATAATTCATAAATCAATTTATATTGATTTGCACAAAAATCTTCTCAATGTAAATGAAATACTTTACTTTATAAGCTTTAAATTGTCATTCTAGATACACCTTCCGGTACATCTACTATGTTACGACTTATCTTACTTTAAAAATAAGAGTGACGGGCGATGTGTACATTTTTAGAGCTAAAGTCAAATTTTTTATCTTTAAAATTTTACTACCAAATCCAATTTCATTAATAATTTCAAAATTAAATCCATTTAAATAAATTTATTGTAACCCATTTCTTCTTAAATATTAGCTACACCTTGATCTGATATATATTTATATTTAAATTATTGAAAATTATTATTCTAATAAAATATTTTAATAATGACGGTATATAAACTGAAATACAAATTTAAGTAAGGTGCATCGTGGATTATCAATTATAGAACATGTTCCTCTGAATAGACTAAAATACCGCCAAATTTTTTAAGTTTCAAGAACATAACTAATACTACTTTAGTGTTTAAATTTACATTTTTAATTTTTAATAATCCAATCCTAGTTTAATTTTAAAAATTTTAAGATATTATTATAATAATTTTATAAAATTAATATTTCTCCTAATAAATTTTTATTTTTTTTTTTATACTTTCACTGAAAATTTTTACTTGTATCATTTGTATAACCGCAGATGCTGGCACAAATTTAACCAATACTAAAAAAAATACTAATTACAAATTTCTTTGATTTATAAAATTAATTGATAACATTTAATATTGGAGGAGCACATTAACCTCGCTTACATTTTTAGAACCTCCGTCTCAAAAACTACACCATGGTCAAAGTTCAGAGCGATACATTGATGCCTCAAAATTTTATAGAACAAATACCAAAAAGAAAATTAAGAGTATCACTCGAAAAAAGTTCTGTAAAGTTCTGTAAAAACTTATTGTCTACATTTTTTTCATCCAAATCTTCAGAGAAGATAGTCAATACGCAAAACTAAATATCCATATGCTTTTCCCCGCTTGAATTCATTAACCGATGTGTAGCATCCGATTATCCAAAAATGTAACACTAGGCGGCCGCCGTGGTGTAGCGGTTAAGTGTTCGGCCTTCTACAGCAAGTCGTGGCGGTTCGATGTCCGGCAAAAGTAACATCAAAAATTATTTAGAAAAAGAATTTTTCTAAACGCGGTCGCCCCTCGGCAGTAGTTTGGCAAACTCTCCGGGTGTATTTCTACCATGAGAAGCTTCTCAGCAAAAAATTCATTTGCTTTGCAAGCGCCGTTCGGAGTCGGCAAAAAACTGTAGGTCCCGCCAACTTGTAGGAAAAACTCAAAAGCAACACACCACAAGTTGGAAAGAGAAGCTCGGCTAAAAAATCTCGTTAGAGGTTATGAAAACCTGTTGGTATATCGCCGCCATTAGTTAGTAACACTATTTGGGATATGGCCATATGTGAGAAAATAGAAGAAAAGGTAAGTTCCAAGCAAAAAGGGGAAAAATCACAAAAAGGAAAAGGTTATGACGATAAAGGAGAGGCCTGTCCTGTCAGGTGGAGTCTGGTGACTCCTAATTCCTTACAGTGCCCCCAAAGCCTAACTTATGTCCATCTGTCGGTCATTTAGTCATTTGCCCTAATACTCAACTTCCAATAACCGAGCGCACAAGCGCAGCACCCACACCAAAAGAACGAAGTCAACCTTGCATCTTAGCAATGATATCTAAAAGAATTTCAACCAAACATTACAAATTTTTATTGAGTAAATTAAGTAAAAACAAGTTAGCCTATCTTAATCCCTGATCTTATTATTACAGCCTGACTTCAAATATGATTATTATAGCTATATAATTATATAGTTAAATCCAAGTATGTAGCAATAAAAAATTACGAAAAAAAGAGAAAAAAAATTGAAGAAAGAAAAAAAGTTATAGACTAAGTAATATCTAATTCAAAAAGCTGGCTAGTCTCGGATTTCGCTCAAACTTTGAGGGACACTTCTTTACGGTCCTAAAGGATCAAATTTACACGCATTTAATTTTTATAACCACTGGTTTCGGACTGGTCGAATTTGAAAGTTTGAAAAACGTAATTTTTAGGCTTATTTTGAAAAAAAAAAAAAATTATATTAGTTTAGGTGATCCATCAGCAGAGACCCGTAGTATGAAAATAACAAAACGAAATGTTGAGGTCGTAATAGCTAAAGGTCAGGACTAGAATCCATGAGAAATTCATATTTTTATCTCTTGAGAAACATGTCTGTTTTAGAAAAAAAAAAATACGATTTTTGAAAACTTACAAATTTCGAGATAATAATTTATCTATAAGAAGTGAGTTTGTTTGACCGATGAATAGGTAAGTTTCTTCTATAATATGTACCCTTAATTTCTTAAAAAAATTGAGTGGCTACTTAAAACAGTGAAGACGCCAGAGCCAGCTAAAATTGACAAAAAGGGATCAATCCCTTTCTATACCTTGGGAGAAGAGTGGGATTACGCGCTCAATAGACGTTCATACATACAGGTATACAGATAGTTAATTTTCCACTCACCAAGGCACTTGCTCCAATGGCGCCACTACACAGTACCTGTGCTGAAAAAGAAAGAGAAAAAACCCAAATGTATCTATGCCCGCTCCCTATCGATCATGCGTACAATGTCCCCTCTCTAAGCAATGCTCAGCCAGATCACTCGCTTGTGATCTTGGATTTCAAGCTAGTGTTTCAGTGTGCTATATTACGGCCTCGGATGCACATGAAATGCAGCACCCCCTTTTACCAAAAACTATTAAGAAGGAAACTAATCCATGAAACCGAACTTAGAAAATTTCGGACACCCGGAAAAAAGGCAGACGTGTTTTTTCTCTGCTCCGTGCAAATTGCATTTTAACTGCTTTTTATTGCTTTTCTTTTGAGTGCAAAATGTCTAATTGTGCTAATTGCAAAGTCACCCATGCGCAAGATAAAGTTTTGATCGCGATTGCTGATATAGACAAAATAAAAAGTGTGTTATTAGAGTTCGTTGACTCTGTGAGTGGCGGATCTATTACACCGGCTCCTAGTACTAATGAAAATAAGCGAGTAACACGGCTTACAACAAAAGTTCAAGCCGGTGACAGTGTTGTTGCTCAGCAAAATAAAGTACAAAGGTCCACCCGAAATGCGTACTTTATAGTACGTCCGAACTTTTTAAAAAAATAAGTTATTTTGTTGAAAGCGAGCTGCCCCTTTAAGTGGTGACATCAGACTGACTTTATTGAATACTTTTACTTAAAATGTAACTTAACAATTTTCTTTATACATATGTATTGACTATGATTATTTGTTATTGTAGAAAATGCTTACTTATTTATAAGTGGAAAGGCTTGGTTTTGTTTATTCAAATTAAAATTAATTGATTTTTGCAATTCTACACTTTTAGGTAAGTTTAAATTGGTTTCGATTTTGTTATTGAGTCTATGAACTTACCTATATCATCAGAAAATGATATGTATGTATTAGGAGGGTCATTGTCTTTATATGTAACTCCCGCGCTACCACTAACAAATCAAATTATGTGCAAAAGAACTCAAATGTGCGAAAAAAATAACAATAACAATATTGGTGCTGCTACTGCTGATGCTAATACGCCTCTTAGGACAGTTTCTAGTGAGAGCGAACGCAATACTGGTTTGACTACTTTTGATGTTAATACGATTGTTGTGCTGACGCTGCTATCAGCGACTCTGCTGAAATCACATCTGATAACAATAATACTGGCTCTGCTGTTGTTGGCACTAACACTGGTGCAACTGTTGAAAATTCTGAGCTCGCTGCTTCTGGTTCTGCTTCTGCTGAGGGTAGTGTTGATGTCGCTGCTTCTGGTTCTGCCGTGGGCAATTCGTCAGGTGCTAACGATGACAATACTCAAGCAGAAAGTACAGCTGATCAATTGCAAGATGATGATGTACAGTGGACTATTGTTCCTAACAAGCGTCATAAAAAAGCCACCCATCGTAATCATCGTTTTATCGGCTCTAATGCTGAATCCCAGCTGGGGGTAATCAAGCGAATGTTAATTCTAATTCACTATTGTGTTATAAGCTTGGCCGAATTGGTACTGACCCAAGCGCCATGAGGTATGCAAATTTTAAGCTTGGTGTTCCGCTATCACACTATAATAAAGTGTTTAAATCAAATATGTGGCCGACCAATGTTACAGTTCGACCTTTCGATTTTTTTCAAGTGGACCTTCAGCCTCAGGACAAGAAGTAAAAGGCCCCTCTACTGCTGGTAATCGTAAAATTAAAATATATTACCAGAATTCATTTGGTACGTAAGCATCTTCGTGCTTCGTTTTTCCAGCTGAATAATCCTGACTCCTTGCTCGATCAACTGTGTGTTAAGCTGAATGGCTCTTGTGGATTGCTGTACATTTGTTTGTCTTTCATACCACCTGGTAGCTGTGATGATCTTTACAAGGCGCATGTTGACAATATTTTATCTGTTCAAGACATTATTGGTGGCAATCAACTTTGTATTTTTGGCGAATTTAATCTGGGTAATATTTCCTGGAGTTGTTTAGATGGTAATGTCTTTCTTACTCCATCTAATGTTACAACTTTCTCTGAGTCTTATTTAATAGATAATTTGCAAAGTTTTGAATTATTACAAGTTAATAATATTTTTAATTTTTTAAATAGATTATTAGATCTAATTTTTGTAAGCCATAACTTGAATTATAAACTCTCACGAGCTGCTAGTTTCATTTCGCCCCCAAATCAACACCATATTCCGTTGGTGTTGGAGGTGGAATTTTATCAATATTTTAAATTACCATCTAACTTGCAACCGGTTGCGTTTAACTTTTCCCGCTGTAACTTTTCCAACTTAAATACTTTGTTTGATTTGGATTGGGCTCGGCTTTTAGGAAATTAGGATGTTACTGGCTGCTATGATGTATTTAAGACAATAATGTCTGACATTTGCCTAATTCATATCCCAAGGCTTAGTACAAATGCCAATAAAAGACCGTAGTATTCAAAAGATCTTAAACGTTTGAAGAATTTGAAGAATAAGTTTCTTAAAAAGCAGAAACAGTCAAATAGTGAGCATTTTCGAAGGCGTTATATCTATTTTCGAGCTGAGTTCAACAAGCTCAATAGATTGCTATATCGACGCTATATTCGTGGTGTTGAAGGTAACATTAAAAGTAACCCAAAATCTTTTTGGAGTTACATAAACTCAAAGAAAAAATGTTCGGATATACCTTCAACTGTGCAGTTTAGAGGGGTTTCAGCTAACTCCTTAGCTGAAGCATCTAATCTGTTTGCGGATTATTTTTCCTCTAATTATATTTATGACAATACTAGTACTGTTATTTAGACCTTAACGATCAATGAACTAATGAATAAACCTTTACGAATTAAACACCTACTATTAAAAATTGCAAATAATGCCCTAATTGATTTACCAACACCTATTAATATTTCAGCATGACGAAATTTAGGCTCACTTTTAGGATTATGTTTAATTATTCAAATTCTTACAGGATTCTTTTTAGCAATACACTATACAGCAGACATTAATTTAGCTTTCAACAGAGTAAATCACATTTGTCGAGACGTAAATTATGGATGATTATTACGAACATCACATGCTAATGGTGCATCATTTTTTTATTTGTATTTATTTTCATATTGGCCGAGGAATTTACTATTTACTTATTTACTAACACATGATTAATAGGAGTATTAATTGTATTTTTAGCGATAGCAACGGCTTTTATAGGTTATGCATACGGTGACCATAAATTTTTTTGGAAAAAACAGAACTCTTTTTACTTAAGGCTTGGTATTGCCTTCACGTGAAAATTTCGCTACCCGGCTATAAACTATTTGGGGTTACACTCTCAATATTTGGAATAAAAAAGTGTTTTTCATGGCGTAATCATCTCTTTGCAGTAAAAAATGTTGCCAACGTCTTAGAAACATTGAAATTGCAATCTCAAATAATTTCAACCAAAGTGCATCAATTGAAAGTTATTTTTTAGGTATATTTTTCCTTTTTGTGAATAGTATTTCTTGATGGTGAGAGACATTTCCTTGTTAATTTAAAACCTACCATAACCACGGTTGCCGTTTTGGCCGAAATGTACCATTTTTGGTATGAATTTTTTTCCGGGTACGGAACTTCCAAATTTGGTACGTTTTTGCATTTTAACGTACACAGTTTTTGATTTCGCTGAAGCACTTGACCGCGTTAAACATAAACTAAATTATTTTTAAAATATTTTGAAAGATTTTAAATTTTTCATAAAGTTTAGAAATTATTGAGCAAACTAACTTTACAGAGCTACTCATTACATTTGTTAAAAAAGGTTGCCGCCACAAAAAGCAGAACAAAAACAGAACATTTGCTTAAAAACAGAACATTTCGGTTATTTTCCTAAGAAAAAAAAATACGCAGAACAAGCTCCTTAAAAACAGAACTGTTCTGCCAAAAACAGAACGGATGGTCACCGTAGTTATGCATTACCATGAGGACAAATAACTTTTTTAAGTGCAACAGTTACTACAAATTAATTATCAGCAATTCCTTATTAGAATTAGTTCAATGAGTATGAGGAGGATTTGCAGTTGATAATGCAACATTAACTCGATTTTTTACATTTCATTTTATTCTCCCTTTTATTATTTTAGCAATAACATTAATTCATCTTTTATTCCTTCATCAAACAGGATCAAATAATCCAATTGGATTAAATTCTAATATTTCATCCCTATTTCTCTTACAAAGATATCGTAGCATTTATTATTACAATTTCTTTATTAATTATATTAACATTAATTAATCCTTATTTACTAGGAGTTCCAGATAATTTTATTCCAGCTAATCCATTAGTTACACCAATTCATATCCAACCAGAATTATATTTTTTATTTGCGTATGCTATTGTTCGATCAATTCCTAATAAATTAGGTGGAGTTATAGCATTAATTTTATTAATTATATTTTATCTATCCTTACTTTTTATCATCTAAGAAATTTTCGAGGAATTCAATTTTATCCTATCAATAAAATTTTATTTTGAATTATAATTATTACAGTAATTTTATTAACATGAATTTGAGCACGACCAGTAGAAACACCTTATATTATAGTTGGTCAAATCTTAACAGTTATTTACTTCTTATATTATATTATTAATCCAATAATTAACAAATGATGAGATAATTTAATTAATTAGATTATAAGTTAATGAGCTGAACAAGCATATGTTTTGAAACCATAAGATAGAAATTAATTTCTATTAGCTTTACTAGCCATAATTAACTAAATAAAATTTAATAAAAACAACTTATATAAAATAAAAAATAATATATAATTTAAAGAAATTGGTAACAACATTTTCAAGAAAAATATATTAATTTATCATGACGAAATCGTGGTAAATAAAGTTCCACGAACTGAAATAAATAAAAAAGAAATTAAACTTAACTTTAAATAAAAAATTTAATTAAATAAATCACATCCCAAAAAAATAATTCTAAATATTACTCTTATAAATAAAATTCTTGCATATTCAGCCATAAAAATTAAAGCAAATCCTCTCTTCTATATTCAACATTAAATCGAGAAACTAAACCAGATTCACCTTCAGCAAAATCAAAAGGTGTACGATTTGTTTCAGCTAAACAAATACAAAATCAAACAATTCTAAGAGGTAAAAAAATAATTAAAAATCAAAAAAAATTTTGATAATTAAAAAAATCTAAAATATTATAACTTCCAATTAAAAAAACAAAAGATAATAAAATTAAAACTATTCTTACTTCATAAGAAATTGTTTGTGCTACTGCTCGTAATCCACCTAATAAAGCATAATTAGAATTAGAAGATCATCCAGCAATCATAACTGAATAAACACCTAAACTTGTACTAGACGTACGGCTTTGTATTTGTTGTTAGAAATTTTTCATTTTTCCCTTTATAGTGGTCATTGAACCGAGGAGAACTTAGGAATTTCTAACCGCAGCGTGTCATACTAGTTACACCAACACTGCTTGTTTTATTTCGTGGGATAATTGTTACTATGTTCGTTAATACGTGTTTTTTTTATGTTATTTTTTTGTTGTAAATGTATGAATACATATCTATTTGCCGTAAGATCACACAGCAGCGACATTTGTTGCTTTGAGATGTGTGATTAGGGCTTTTAAGCTGCAACCTCTGTTACGATTTAACAGTGCCACGGGTCCTTGGCTAGAATATGAAAGCTTGATGTTATGGTCATTTTATTGTACAGAAATATAATTAGATGATAAAGAATAAGTTTGTTCTTTAGTAAATAATTTGATTGCATCACAAAAAGGTTGAGGAATTCCTATAATTCCAACTTTATTAGGCCCTTTACGAATTTGAATATAACCTAAAATTTTTCGTTCTAAGAGTTAAAAATGCTACTCTAGCTAAAACACAAACTACCAAAATTAATCTACTAGTTAATTAAAATTAATAAAATTTCTATAAAAAACAAGTACTATTTGTAATTTATTATTACATTTATAAATTCTAAGTTTATTACACTAATTTGCCAAAATAGTTAATAATTATTTATATTAATCATAATTTTAAAATTGTAATAATTTTAATATTTGGTCCTTTTGTACTAAAATATTATAATATTTATTAAAGATAGAAACCAACCTGGCTTACGCCGGTCTGAACTCAGATCATGTAAGAATTTAAAAGTGGAACAGACTTATTATTTAAGCTTCTACACCTAAAATTATATCTTAATCCAACATCGAGGTCGCAAACTTTTTTATCAATAAGAACGCTCCAAAAAAATGACGCTGTTATCCCTAAAGTAACTTATTCTTTTAATCATTAATAATGGATCTATAAATCATAAATTAATGTTTTCAAAAATTAAGAGTTAATTAAATTTTAGTATAAATAGAAACAAAATTAATGATTAAGATTTATAGGGTCTTCTCGTTTTTAAATTTTATTTTACCTTTTTTACTAAAAAATAAAATCCTATAATAAATTTATATGAAACAGATTATACTTCGTCCAACCATTCATACAAGCCTTCAATTAAAAGACTAATGATTATGCTACCTTTGCACAGTTAGAATAATGCGACCATTTAAATTCACTCATTGGGCAGGTTAGACTTTAAAAATAACTCAAAAATACATGTTTTTGTTAAACAGGAGAGTAATATATTTGCCGAGTTCTTTATATAAACTTATCAAAAATAAATATATTAACATAAAATATATACTAATTTTATCATTATTAATTTTTAAATAAAATTTTCAAACAAATTTTTATAAAAAATTCAAACATAAATAAATAATATAATTATAAAACAATTTATAACAAAATTTTTAATAATTGCTAATTCTATGAATATATTTTTAAAATAATAATTTATAATCATTTATTTTATCCCTTATCCCTTAAAATATTTTAATTAATAAATTTATTTATTAATAAATCAATAAATAAATCAAAAACTAATAAATTTAATTTATTTCTAAAAAACTAGATATCTTTATAAACGAATAACATTTCATTTCTAATAATTTATTTAAAATAATTATAATACATTAACTTTCATAAATTATTAACTCTTATAAAATCGAGATTAATAAATAATTATTGTAACGTGAATATCACGCAACATAAGTATTTTATGTTAATGGTATGTATATAAGTGATTTATTATTTAATGTCAGATTTAATTGTTAATTTTTTATTTTAGTTTTGTAATTATTTTTTAATTGTTAATTTTTTATTTTAGTTTTGTAATTATTTTTTGTTACTTTACTTTGTATTCTGTTAGTCGACCATATTTGATTGTCGACTCTAAATAAATAATAATAATAATAATATCGTTATGATCATTGACTTTTGTGCATTAGTGTGCATTAGTGTGCATTAGTGTGTTTAGGTAGTTAGTCAATCATATGGACAAAGAGTTGTAAAGCTCTATTGACTTCTCTATTTTATTTTATTACTCACCACGCTTAGATTACCGCTAGGATCAAATGAGAAAAAGCTCTAGCGAGAAGGCATAAAAGGGCAATCCTCAGATCGTAATCGTCATTTCTTGCGGCGTTGCTCAAGAGGTAAGCTTCTTATTTTATGTTCATTGCTTTGTCTAGTTGAACTGCGAAGGCGGGTCGCTAGAAAATGCTTTGTACATACATATATATACTAGCTGACCCGGCAGACGTTGTCCTGCCACAAATTTATTTCCCTCTCTGTTTCTCTAACCCGATCCCTATATCTATTTTAAACCATATCCCTATCTCCTTCATATAGGAGAAACCACGCCCCCTTTTTCCTTATCCCCAGTTTTTTTGGAGGTGTCCGGGATTGATCTTATATAACTCCTCACAAAATTTCAGTGGTCTAACCTAAATACTTCTAGAGATATGGACTATGAAGTATTATATTCGTATGGGAGGTGCCACGCCCCCTTTATCGTTAACTCGAGTTTTTTGGGAGGTATTAGGGATCGATCACATATAAACCCTCACCAAATTTCAGTGGTCTAACATAAATACTTGCAGAGATATGGGCTATGAAATGTTTCCTTCGTATGGGAGGTGCCACGCCCCCTTTTTCTTTATCTCCAGTTTTTTTGGATGATGGGATTAATCTCATTTAACTCCTCAAGAAATTTCAGTGGTCTAAACTAAACACTTCCCGGGATATGGACTATGAAGTATTTCATTCGTATGGGAGGTGCCACGCCCCCCTTTTCGTTATCCCCAGTTTTTTTGGAGGTGGTAGGGATCGATCTCATATAACCCCTTACCAAATTTCAGTGGTCTAACATGAATACTTCCAGAGATATCGACTATGAAATATTTAATTTGTATGGGAGGTGCCACGCCCCCGTTTTCTTTATCCCCAGCTTTTTTGGAGGTGGTAGGGGTTGATCTCATATAATCCCTTACCAAATTTCAGTGGTCTAACATGAATACTTCCAGAGATATCGACTATGAAGTATTTCATTCGTATGGGAGGTGCCACGCCCCCTTTTTGGTTAACCCCCAGTTTTATGGGTGAGAATGGTGTTGTTATTCTATAGGTCTGTACCGATTTCCAGGTCCCTACCTTAAACCCATTTAGAGATATTCACCTTGAAGAAAAATGTTTGTATGGGAGGTGCCACGCCCCCCCTAATATTTTGTTCTGATTTTATAACATGACCTGCGCGTGGTAATAACAAATAAACCCCCTAAAGGAAGTATATGATTTGGTTCAGCCGTTTTCGAGTTTTAGCGTAACGACTGAACACCATTACATTTTTATATATATAGATTGTATGGGAGGTACCACGCCCCCTTTTTCGATAACCCCAAGTTTTATGGGTGAGAATTGTGTTGTTATCCTATAGCTCTATACCAATTTTTATGTTCCTACCTTAAACACTTTTGAAGATATTCACCTTGAAAAATTCAGTTTGTATGGGAGGTGCCACGCCCCCTTTTCCGGTTACCCCTTCTTTTATGTGTAAGAAGGCTTTTGATACCATATAGGTCTATACCAATTTTCAGGTCCCTACCTTGAACCCTTTCACAGATATTCTGCTTAAAAAATTTGGTTTGTATGGGAGGTACCACGCCCCCTTATTGGATAACCCCCGGTTTTATAGGTGAGAGTGGTGCTGTTATCCTGTAGCTCTGTACCAATTTTCATGTTCCTACCTTAAACACTTTTGAAGATATTCAACTTGAAAAATTCAGTTCGTATGGGAGGTGCCACGCCCCCTTAATATTTTGTTCTGATTTTAAGACATGACCTGCGCGTGGTAATAACAAACAAATCCCCCAAAGGAAGTATTTCATTTGGTTCAGCCGTTTTCGAGTTTTAGCGTTACAATTATACACCATTTCATTTTTATATATATAGATATACCGGTAGTAGCTTTGTTGTTTGTAGTTACTTTTGCATTCTCTGCTTAGTTGAACATCGTATATGATGGTCGCTAGCAGGTGCATTGGTACCTACGAATGTAACCAAGTATATATACTTGCTGACGTGAACATCGAAGGATGGTCGGTCAGTGATATATGTACGAGTACTTATGTATGTAAATATGTTTTATGATTTGTACAGTTTTACCCAACTAGCATTCTTTATTTTTTATGCATAGGTTTGTTTGTCGCACCTACGATTATAATTATATACTTCTGTACCTAAAATGCACGAAGAATTGCACGACACCTATTTCGCACTCTTTTCACTCAATAAGATTTTGCCTTGCGCTTTTGGTTATTAACCCTAAGCTACGTTCGATTCCTCGTACCATAACACTGCTCGTTTTAAAGGTGAGCGTAGCTCCACAAAGGTAGAAGAGTTTTTAGCGGCTGTTTTGACATTTAAAAAAAAAACTAATGGCGGCGATATACCAACAGGTTATCATAACCTCTAACGAGATTTTTTAGCCGAGCTTCTCTTTCCAACTTGTGGTTTGTTGCTTTTTGAGTTTTCCTACAAGTTGGCGGGACCTACAGTTTTTTGCCGACTCCGAACGGCACTTGCAAAGCAAATGAATTTTTGTCTGAGAAGCTTCTCATGGCAGAAATACACCCGGAGAGTTTGCCAAACTACTGCCGAGGGGCGACCCCGTTTAGAAAAATTGTTTTTCTAAATAATTTTTGATGTTACTTTTGCCGGGCATCGAACTGGCACGACTTGGTGTAGAAGGCCGAACACTTAACCGCTACACCACGGCGGCCGCCGTTTGACATTTAAAGCAGTAGAAAAAGTTAGCGATTCAGATGCGATTAGCGGTATGCCAATGGTTTTAGAGGGAGATGCAGCAGAATGGTGGCAGGGTGTTAAAACAAAAGCCGAAGCTTTTGGTGACGTTGTCCGCATGCTACGTGAAGCATTTTCACCACCTAAGCCAGCATGGCGTATATACTCAGAAATCGTTGAATCAAAGCAACAGAAAACAGAACCTATAGATGCCTTTATTCATGGAAAGCGTGCACTCTTTTCACAACTAGCCAATGTTCCAGCCGAAGCTGACCAAATTGACATTGTGTTTGGTTTGATACATTTTCAAATCCGTGATAGGATAAGTCGTGAGCGAGTTTCTGATTTTGATGGATTGTTAAGGGACGCACGGGAAGCAGAGTTGTCATTATATGAGCGTAAAAACTACGTCGTGAACGCTGACTCACAAAAGTCGAGCGGTCCGGCTCGTTGTAATTTTTGCCGAAAGAAAGGTCATAGTGTTGAAACATGCTATAAAAAGAAAAATTAGGAGGCTAAAGACACACATGCTGCAATGCTGTCGCAAGCTCAGTCGTTAAAGCCGAAATATTCTTGTTATGGTTGTAATGCGACTGGAGTAACACGCGCGAATTGTCCGAGATGCATGAAAAAGCCAGTAGAAAGTTCAAGTACGGTAAATTTCAATTCAATAAACGTCACGGTAGGCAGAGACATTCCCATCGTAAACGTTCAGCTTTTTGGGGTGCCAGGTCAAGCATATTTTGACAGCGACGACGAGCATACGGATGCATTAAATACTAAACGCTTAGAACGTGAAAGGAAATTGCGCGAAGCACGCCGAAGAAGTGCAATATTATCAGCGCGAGCAGTACTAGCACAAGCCCGTCTTAATCCTCGTCTAGTTCGCAGTCTTCCTGGTATTTTGGCGGTGGTATGGGCGGCGGACGCGACGGTCGCAGCAATTACGGTCCAAACTCTCCTCCTTCAGGTGCTCTTCCTCCTTTTTACGAAAGCTTAAAAAGTGGCAATGCAATGAACTCGTCGTCGTCATCGCCATCAACAAATTTTAATGGAAATTCGAATTTATTTATTCATAATGCAGCAGCTGCGTATTTGATGTCAGCAGCACGCGGTAATACGGGTGGTCAACAATCGAATAGTTACATAGATTGTTTAGGATCAGTAACTGGGAATGATGTAAGCGGTGTAGGTAGTGGTGTTAGAGATAGTGGTAATGGTGGGCTGGAAATAACCACGTTCGCTAATGGCCACGCATACGGCATTATTTTGAAGGACGAACCTGATATAGAGTATGACGATGCAAAGATTGACATAGGTGCTTTCGCTCAAAACATAATTCAGGCAACCATGGGGAATTCGGGAAGTTTAAATGCAGCCGCATATGAGGAAGCCATCATGTCGGATTTGGCCAATTCACCAGGTCCCAATGGCTCTGTTGATCCATTACAGTTTGCAGCCACCTTGATGCTTAGCTCTCAACCAGATCATTTGTTGGAACAACTTTCTGATGCTGTTGACCTAAGTTCGTTTTTACAAAGAGAATGTGTGGATGATGACAACTCGACGAGTCCCCGGCAAGATTTTGATTTAGGGTCAACACCATCACTTACTCCTGATTCAGTATCCATAACACCAGGAAACAATGCAAATAACCTCGATACATTCCATGAAAGTCTGATTCAGCAAATAACAAACAACATCTCACGCAACCATATCGGCGGTAATCAGAATAATAACATGCAATCTTATCCTTTTGACCGTCAACAAAATGTAAAAGGCAATCAGCAGCTCATGAATAATGAGCACCAGATTCACCTGTACATAAAATCAACACGTACAAGTGTTGCAAGCGCAAACCTTAAAAGAGTTATGGACCGTATGAAATGCGTGTTCAAAAGCATAACTTGTGAAATAACCCTTGCTGATGGTGTTAGATCATCCCAAAATTGTCTGTCAACTGTATGTAAAATGTTGATTGGTGGACGTTGCCTGGATGTGCAATTCATAGTTTTGCCAAATGCCAAAAATAATAGGACGTTGTTAGGTGCCGACTTCATGGAAAAGGCAGGTATTGTGTTGAATATGGGCCAAAAATATTGGTACTTTGAAGAAGAACCGGCTAAGCATTTTGATTTTGTTGGTTGTTTGGGCTTGAGTTAAATATAATCGAGCGCATTGAAATAACTGATGTTAACACTAAACGTAAACCAGAAGATGTGGTAAAAAGGGAAGTAGACAAACCCAAAGTATATATGTCTGAATTCGAGTATTATGGACCAGAAGATCCGTGGAAATATTCGCCACACTCGACCCAAGAATCGGTAACACCAGATAGGAAATATGGTAACGGTCTGTTTAGACGCGTTTATAAGCCTAACTCTACGGATTTGTTTTCGATAGACTTTCGTTTCTTAAAAGAGTCAGATGGAGCTGAGTTGGTACAATCTGAAAAGGTGCATTTAGATGATTTGTTGAACGATTATTCAACTGTCTTTGGGGCATCTTATGAGCCGACACCCTATGCCCAGTATTTTATTGACACAGGAAACCACAAGCCTATTGCTTTACCACCGTACCGTATGTCTTTTCCTAAGCTGCGTGATTTAAAATCCGAAATACAAAAAATGATTGAAAATAACGTCATTGAAGAATGTGACTCTGCATGGGCATCACCTGTGGTCATGGTACCAAAGCGAGATGGAAGTACGCGTGTATGTGTTGATTACCGCAAGATTAATGCGATTACGAAACCTGATAGGTACCCGATTCCTCGAATGGACGATTTGTTGCATGCCGCGAAAAGCACACAATGTATGACAACTCTGGACCAGCAAACTGGCTATTTTCAAATTGCTGTCGCAGAGGCAGGTCGTGACAAAACGTGCCTCATTACGCCTTTTGGCACATACCGCTTCAAACGGATGCCGTTCGGCCTTCGAAATGCACTATCAACCTTTCAGCGTTTAATAGACCGATTCAAAATGTCAGTACCAAATGTACAAATCCTCGCATACCTAGATGACATAATTATATGCTCTACTTCGTTTAAAGATCATATACGTGATTTACGTATCGTTTTTGAGAAACTTCAAAACTTCAAATTGAGGGTTAATATGGAGAAATGTAGATTTTGTTGCACGCGTGTAAAATATCTTGGTCACGTACTTACTGCTGAAGAGATTAAAGTTGACCCTGATAAGACTATTGCGATAACTCAGCGAAAAGAGCCGCGTAATCTTAAAGAACTTATATCGTTCATACAGACTTGCTCGTGGTATCGGCGTTTTATCGACCAATTTGCGACAATTGCTAAACCACTTACTGATCTCCTCAAGAAAAATGTCGTGTGGCAATGGAAAGAACCCCAAGCAGAAGCTTTTACAAAACTTAAAGATGCGCTCGTGCATCCACCTATTTTAAAACAGGCTTAAGATGAGAAGCCATTCGTTATTAAAACTGATGCAAGTTCATATGCATTGGGAGCAGTCTTGCTCCAAGGGGAGAAGAATCTCGAGCATTCCTTAGAATATGCGAGCCGACTCTTAACTCCAGCCGAGCGGAACTACTCAACCACGGAACGCGAAGCACTTGCTATTGTGTGGACATGTGCGAAGTTCAGGGGGTATATTGATGGCGCGGAAATACGCTTGATGGCGGATCACCAGCCGTTAAAATGGCTTTTAACCATGAAGTCACCATCCGGCCGCCTCGCAAGATGGGCCTTGCAGATACAGCAGTACAACTTCAGTATTGATTATACCCCTGGCGATGAGAATGCCAATTTATGGTGCCATCGGGGTTACCTCCTGAATGATGGCGTGTTATATTGTTACGCGAACGACGACGTAGAAGATGCTCAACTGGTAGTGCCACACCAGGAGCGGCTGGACATTTTAAAGGCGTACCACGACGAAAGCACTGCTGGCCATTATGGAGTCGACAAAACCATTGCCCGCATCGCGAATCGTTATTTCTGGCCTGGAATGCGCTCTGAGATAACCAAACATGTAAGAAAATGTATTGAATGTTAGCGTTATAAAGCAACTAACATGAAGCCGATGTGCTTATTGCAAACAAGCGTAAGCAAACAAAGATTTGAAGTAGTAGCTGTTGATTTATTTGGGCCGCTACCGAAGACAACTGAAGGGTACCAGTGGATATTAATAGCAGAAGACGTTGCAAGTGGATGGGTGGAACTTTTTCCAATGGTGGAAGCTACAGCCGAAATGTGCGCAAAAATTCTAATCAACGAACTTTTTTACGATATGGGGTACCGCGGCGACTCTAGTCTGACAATGGGGTACAGCTTGTTTCAGCTATCATGCAACAAGTTGCATACTGTATGGGAATACAACAAGTATTCACTCCCGTATATCACCCTGAAGCAAATCCGGTTGAACGTGAAAACCGTGACTTGAAAGCTCAGTTAGCCATATTCGTCCAAAGTCAGCACAATGTGTGGGATGTAGAGTTACCCGCTATTCGCTTCGCTATGAATACTGCTAATTGTCAAAATACTAGCTTTTCAGCCGCTTACCTTACCTTTGGAAGAGAGTTGCGGACTCTTGATGATGTTCATCATGATAGTAGGGCAATAACCGAGAGTGAGAATTTTATACCACAAATAACGCCGTATCTGAGGAGTATGGTAGAAAAGTTTAAGAGTGCGAAAGAAAAGGAGCAAATGATGCAAGAAACCGACGACGGCAAGATGCCATCAACGTGTGTTAGTGAAGACGCATGTACTAAGTCAAGCAGCAAAAGGGGTGACTTCCAAATTTGTACCCAAACGAGATGGACCACATGTTGTTACGCGGAAGGTTGGTACATCCATATACGAAATTGCTGCCAAAAGCGTGCCGCTTGGTTCATATCATGCATCGGCCTTATCAGTATATAGAGGCACCAATACCGACGATTCACCTACACCACACAGTGGTCCAAATGCTCATTCTAGCTGGAAGAAAATGAATTTTTCGACTTTCTTGGAAGCAATAATTTTGAGTTATTATATGTTAGCAATTGTTTACAGTGTATAACGGTACATTTGTTTTGTTTTAATTCGCCGTAATAACTTCGCTTTATGAGTTAAAAACTGATGTTTATTTTGTTCTAAAATATTTAAAGAAGTGGAGTGGTTGCAAAACTATTAAAAAAGTGTGAATATTTCTCGTGGATTAACTTAATTACGGTGAATACAATGTTTATTATTTATGTACATAAATTTGGGTTGAATTTGGTATTTTGTTTTCGTAAAAACTCGTTGTATCACATGAGTTTCTAACACGTGGTATTTTTTTCGAAATAAAAATTCTATTAAAGTTTTGGCAAGGACTTTATTCGACTTTTATTGTGATTTATGAATTTTTGTGCAATGAATTATATAAGCATTTCAATGTTTGCAAAATGAGCTGCCAGTTTTTGCCTAAACTCTTTATTTTTCGCTTACAGTGGAAAATACCGATAACAAGGAGTGAACTGTACAACGTTTGGTATAATGTAAAACAGCAGAATGAAAAATACAATGCTGCTTTAAAACCTATTTGCAATTATTTCGGGATTGAAAGTAAAGAAAATAATAAATATTATAAAGATGTTGTGCAATCTGTCCATGCTTTTATATGCACATTGAAAAAAAAAAAAAAATGGACGCAGGGGAATCGAACAAAGCTTGTGTTTGAGACTTCAAATAAAGTGTGGTTAGATCAAACTGCTCCAACCAAAACTTCTTCGACAGCTTTTGAAGACGAGCAACCATCAACATCTAAGCGCGGAAGACCTTCAAAGGAATTTTTAGACCAACGCGAGAGAGCTAAGCGAGCGAAAGTAGCCCCTTTATTGGAGAGTTGGTCGCCAGAAGAATTAGTGTTTGCTGCTGGAACAAGTCTCTATAAAGATAGAAAAAGGGATGCTGCAAACATTGTGAAATCTGTAAGTTCTTCTCCATCAAAAGCGTCCAGAATAAAACAAAAATGCAGTGCCTTTATCTGCAGAAGTAATAGCTCTGCTTTCAGAGGTAATTGCACAGTCAGAAGTCGACTCGGAAAGTGAAGCAGATTCTAATTAATGACCTTATTTGATTTTTAACGACATGTAAACTTTTTCTTAAAAAATCACAGTTTTGGAAATTCAATCAATTTTTATTTTGAGATACCCATTTGACCGATTAGGCTTGTTTTTGGTATAAACCTCCATTTTATTGTAAACATTCAGCATGCAAAGTTTCACATCGATAAGTCTTCGCAAAAGCAAATTATGATTTTTTCCAGCTAGATTGAGCATTTGGACCACTGTGCACCAGTCCAACCCATAAGGAAGAGAGGAAGGCCTAGGAAGAGCCAAAATTGATGACGACTGACTCGCTTACTCATCATCCGTCAAGGGGACGCTGTAACGTGAATATCACGCAACATAAGTATTTTATGTTATTTGTATGTATATAAGTGATTATCGTTATGATCATTGACTTGTATTTAATATTTGTGCATTAGTGTGTTTAGGTAGTTAGTCAATCATATGGACAAAGAGTTGTAAAGATCTATTGACTTCTCTATTTTATTATATTACTCACCACACTTAGATTACCGCTAGGATCAAATGAGAAAAAGCTCTAGCGAGAAGGTATAAAAGGGCAATCCTCAGAGTAATCGTCATTTCTTATGGCGTTGCTCAAGAGGTAAGCTTCTTATTTTATGTTCATTGCTTTGTCTAGTTGAACTGCGAAGGCGGGTCGCCAGCAATGCTTTGTACATACATATATATATATACCGGTAGTAGCTTTGTTGTTTGTACCCTGCAGTCAACTTAACTAGTTTTATACTAATCAAATACCAGTCAGCTAGGCGGCTTCAACTAGTTCGAGTTCTGTAATTTTTCCATATTAGCAACTGGTATTTTTAACACGACGATGTCCTACGAGATGGCAATTGTCCTCCTCTGCATCAGCACCATACCAATTGGCTGACTAGTCAGCCTCTGCATCAGGAATATACCAGTTGATATACTTGTTATTATACACATCAGTATCATACCATTTAAGATACTAGTTCGTATATACGTCAGGATCGTACCAGTTGAAAGAATAGTTCATATATACATCAGAATCATACCAGTTGGCAGACTAGTTCATATATACATCAGAATCATATCAGTTGGCAGACTAGTTCATATATGCATCAGAATCATACCTGTTGACAGACTAGTTCATTAATGCATCAGAATCATACCAATTAACAGACTAGTTAAAAAAATCATCGGAATCATACCAGTTGTCATACTAGTTCATATATGCGTCAGAATCATACCAGTTGATATAGTAGTTCATTTATGCATCAGAATCATACCAGTTGACATATCAGTTCATTTATGCATCATAATCATATCAGTTGACATACTAGTTCAAATTTGCATCAGAAATATACCATTTGACATACTAGTTCATATATGCATCAGAATCTTACCAGTTGACATACTAGTTCATATATACATCAGAATCATACCGGTTGACATACAGCTCAGTCTATGCGGCAGGACATACTAGTTCATATATGCATCAGAATCTTACCAGTTGACATACTAGTTCATATATACATCAGAATCATACCGGTTGACATACTGCTCAGTCTATGCGGCAGGACATACTAATCATTATGCCCATTCAGATCGTACCACTTGTCATACTAGTCCACGAATTTGACATTCATTCCAGTTGGTATACTAGTCGGTCTATGCACCAGTATCATAGTCAGCCTCTACATCAGCAATATACCAGTTTATTCTTTAGAAAGCAGCGACTATTTGTATTTACCCAAACACGAAAAAGCATCTGTGAATTACAAGGTAAAAAAGAAGCAGTTACAAGAGAAAAAGAAAAGCAATTGTCCTCTTCTGCATCAGCACCATACCAATTGGTATACTAGTCAGCCTCTGCAGCAGCATTATACCAGTTGATATACTAGTTCATACACAGCCAAAAATAAGCTAAAGGCTCTGAGTTCGATTCTCGGTAAAGTTAACACAAGTTTTTTTTTCTATATTTTTTAAATTATGTTGTTTATTGTATTTTTAATTTAATTATTGAATTCTACTTGCAATGGCTCCTTTCTAATTCCGCGTTCGTCAAGTTTGATTATATATGTAGGTGAAGGCCCAATTGCAGTCAACTTTGTAGGATCCACTTTCATACAAAGTTTTTTAAATGTAAAGCGAAGCGAAATTTTTGCAAATGCTCAAAAACGAGGCGCGCATTTGTCAAAGTTTTATGTAATTGGGGCTTTGGGGTTATATTTTTAGGTAAGGTAAATTAAGGTTAAGTTAGTCGTCCACTGCGGAGTTCCGGACCCACATATGATATATAGATAAAATTAAGTCTTATTTTTACATCAAAAAGAGTCAAAGTAAGACTGCTTTCATGCTGGGCCATACACTCGAGTTAATGGAGCATTGGTAGAGTTAATTTATATTGTTGTTGTCAATATACTCAAGTTTATGCCGCAACGTAAAAAAAAATGGCGGTTATATACCAACAGGTTGTCATAACCTCTAACGAGACTTTTGCCGAACTTCTCTTCCAACTTATAGTGTGCTGCTTTGATTTTTTCCCTATGAGTTGGCGGGACTAGTTTTTTTTTTAAATTTAAAAATCTGTGACTGTTCAAACAGTTGAATGCAGTTAGGTTAGGTTAGGTTAGTGGCTGTCGCAGAGGCACACTTAGGCCAGTTTTGAAAAGCCCGTTGTGATACCACCAGCACTAGGAAAGTCAGTCCCGGGACCCGGCGATTTGGAAAATCCCAGCGGTCTGGTTTAGACTATCCAGCAAGGGAACTCCCAAAAAGCGCGTTCCCGCGCCGCTTAAGGCCGGGCAGTTGCAGATGAGGTGCTTCACCGTTTCCTCTTCCTCATCATCTTTGCAGCTCCTACAGCATCGTCGATAGGGCACCCCTTCTGCGTGCCTACCAATAAGGCAGTGCCCAGTTAGAACACATATTAATACTAAGATTTCTCTCCTTCTTAGGGCGTGAATGCCTCTAGATCTTTTATGATCCCATTTCGGCCAGGTTTGTTTGGATGTCCGGCAACTTGGGGATTGTTGCACCTTTCGTTGGCTTGGAGTACACACTCCGTCAAGCCAACGAAAAGTAGCAACAATCCCCAGGGTGCCGGACATCCAAGCAAACCTGGCCAAAATGGGATCATAAAAGATCTAGAGGGATCATAAAAGATCGGAATGCAGTTACAGAATTTCCATTTGATTTTCAGAAAAATACAATTGACATTCAGAAAATTACAATTGATATTCAGAAAACTTTCTGAATATAAACTGAAAAAGGTGTAGTATGATTTCAACCCGAGTTTCATACATACTTGCATACTAGTACGAACCAGGATTTTTCTGACTAGTATTATTTCGCCCAGCAAATTATAGTTGTATACTAGTATGTTTTCTGATTAGATTGGCATTGATTGGTTTAAGGGTAATCAGCAAAGAACTAGTATAAAAACATCCATAAAATGTATAGTAAACGAGCTAGGTGTCTGCTGAGTAGTTTGGAATTGATTAGTTTGAAGGTAGCCAGAAATTAACTAGTATGAATACACCACAAAATTTTTAGGCGTAGAACTATATTGTTTGCTGAGTAGTTCGACATTGACTGGTTTAAAGGTGATCAGAAATTAACTAGTATGAATACACCACAAAATGTATAGTCAATGAACTATATTGTTTGCTGAGTAGTTTGGCCTTGACTGGTTTGAAGCTAATCAGCAATGAACTAGTATAAATACACCACAAAATGTATAGTCAATGAACTATATTGTTAGCTGAGTAGTTGGACATTGACTGGTTTAAAGGTGATCAGCAATGAATTAGTATGAATACACTACAAAATGTATAGACAATGAATTATATTGTTTGCTGAGCAGTTCGACATTGACTGGTTTAAAGGTGATCAGAAATGAACTAGTATGAATACACCACAAAATGTATAGTCAATGAACTATATTGTTTGCTGAGTAGTTCGACATTGACTGGTTTAAAGGTGATCACAAATGAACTAGTATGAATACACCACAAAATGTATAGTCAATGAACTATATTGCTTGCTGAGTAGTTTGGCCTTGACTGGTTTGAAGCTAATCAGCAATGAACTAGTATAAATACACCACAAAATGTATAGTCAATGAACTATATTCTCTGCTGAGTAGTTCGACATTGACTGGTTTAAAGGTGATCAGAAGTGAACTAGTATGAATACACCACAAAATGTATAGTCATTGAACTATATTGTTTGCTGAGTAGTTTGGCCTTGACTGGTTTGAAGCTAATCAGCAATGAACTAGTATAAATACACCACAAAATGTATAGTCAATGAACTATATTCTCTGCTGAGTAGTTCGACATTGACTGGTTTAAAGGTGATCAGAAGTGAACTAGTATGAATACACCACAAAATGTATCGTCATTGAACTATATTGTTTGCTGAGTAGTTCGACATTGACTGGTTTAAAGGTGATCAGAAGTGAACTAGTATGAATACACCACAAAATGTATCGTCATTGAACTATATTGTTTGCTGAGTAGTTTGGCATTGACTGGTTTAACGCTAATCAGCAATGAACTAGTATGCATACGCCACAAAATGTATAGTCAATGAACTAGAATTTTCGCTGAGTAGTTTGGCATTGACTGCTTTTAAAACTAATCAACAACGAACTGGTAGGCATATGCCACAAAATGGTTAGTCAATGAACTAGTATGTTTGCTGAGTAGTTCGGAATTTGACTGCAGGGTAGTTACTATTGCATTCTCTGCTTAGTTGAACATCGTATATGATGGTCGCTAGCAGATGCATTGGTACCTACGAATGTAACCAAGTATACATATATACCCTGCAGTCAACTTAACTAGTTTTATACTAATCAAATACCAGTCAGCCGGGCGGCCTCAACTAGTTCGAGTTCTGTAATTTTTCCATATTAGCAACTGGTATTTTTAACACGGCGATGTCCTACGAGATGGCAATTGTCCTTCTCTGCATCAGCGCCATACCAATTGGCTGACTAGTCAGCCTCTGCATCAGGAATATACCAGTTGATATACTTGTTATTATACACATCAGTATCATACCATTTAAGATACTAGTTCGTATATACGTCAGGATTGTACCAGTTGGCAGACTAGTTCATATATACATCAGAATAATACCAGTTGGCAGTCTAGTTCATATATACATCAGAATCATACTAGTTGAAAGACTAGTTCATATATGCATCAGAATCATAACAGTTGACAGACTACTTCTTATTTGCATCAGAATCATACCAGTTGACAGACTAGTTCATATATGCATCATAATCATACCAAATAACAGACTAGTTACAAAAATCATCGGAATCATACAAGTTGTCATACTAGTTCATATATGCGTCAGAATCATACCAGTTGATATAGTAGATCATTTATGCATCAGAATCATACCAGTTCACATACCAGTTCACTTATGAATCATAATCATATCAGTTGACATACTAGTTCAAATTTGCATCAGAAATATACCATTTGACATACTAGTTCATATATGCATCAGAATATTACCAGTTGATATACTAGTTCATATATACATCAGAATCATACCAGTTAACATACTGCTCAGTCTATGCGGCAGGACATACTAATCATTATGCCCATTCAGATCGTACCACTTGTCATACTAGTCCACGAATTTGACATTCATTCCAGTTGGTATACTAGTCGGTCTATGCACCAGTATCATAGTCAGCCTCTACATCAGCAATATACCAGTTTATTCTTTAGAAAGCAGCGACTATTTGTATTTACCCAAACACGAAAAAGCATCTGTGAATTACAAGGTAAAGAAGAAGCAGTTACAAGAGAAAAAGAAAAGCAATTGTCCTCTTCTGCATCAGCACCATACCAATTGGTATACTAGTCAGCCTCTGCATCAGCATTATACCAGTTTATATAGTAGTTCATACACAGCCAAAAATGAGCTAAAGGCTCTGAGTTCGATTCTCGGTAAAGTTGACACAAGTTTTTTTTTTCTATATTTTTTAAATTATGTTGTTTATTGTATTTTAATTTAATTATTGAATTCAACTTGCAATGGCTCCTTTCAAATTCCGCGTTCGTCAAGTTTGATTATATATTGTATTCAACTTTTTAGGATCCACTTTCTTTCAATGTTTTTTAAACGTAAAGCGAAGCGAAATTTTTGCAAATGCTCAAAAACGAGGCGCGCATTTGTCAAAGTTTTATGTAATTGGGGCTTTGGAGTTGTATTTTTAGGTAAGGTAAATTAAGGTTACTCAAGGTTAAGTTTGTCGTCCAGTGCGGAGTTCCGGTCCCACATATGTATATATAGATAAGAGTAACCCGGGTAGAAAATAATCTAGGCAAATCTATTCTCAATCTAGGCGCTGGCTAGATTTTCCAACAATAGACATTTCTACCTTGGGCCTGCCAGGGCTCTGGAATGGAAAGCGTATGTTTTTATATTTACGGGCAATTTATGGATTATTCTGTAAGGGGACTGCCTAGTTTTGCATACCTTGCACCTGCTCAGTTTTTCCAATCCAGGGCCTAAATATTTTGTCTATATTGGGGCGGCCTAGTTTTTCCAATCCAGTGCCAGGATAGTTTTTCCACGATTATAAAATTTAATTTAAGTTGTTCATTTGCCGAACAAATTTCATGCGTTGTGACAGCTGAATGGATAGAGATGATGACTGTAATGTGAAGGTGCCTGGGTTCAATGCTGGCTCAGGGACAATGAATTTTTTTAATTGATGATTAAATGTATGTGAAATGTAATTCAAGTTGTTCATTTGCAGAAAATATTTCAATGATTGGAATAGCCCAATGGACAGAGATGATAACTGTGATGTAAAGGTGCCTGGGTTCAATGCGGACTCAAAGGCAATGAATTATTTTATTTCTTAGCTGGCATTGCTTTGGAAAAACTAGGCAGGGCCTAGATTTACAATAGCCGACAGGCCCTTTATTAAAAAGCATTAACAAACAGATAAGGGCCTGTGTAAACTTTCCTTGGCAGGCCCATGATTTTAAAAGGGAAAACCTAGTCAGGCCCTAGGCTAAATTTAACAGATTTTCTACCCGGGAAGTCTTATTTTTACATCAAAAAGAGTCAAAGTAAGACTGCTTTCATGCTGGGCCATACACTCGAGTTAAAGGAGCATTGTTAGAGTCAATTTATATTGTTGTTGTCAATATACTCAAGTTTATGCCGCAACGTAAAAAAATGGCGTTTATATACCAACAGGTTGTCATAACCTCTAACGAGACTTTTGCCGAACTTCTCTTCCAACTTATAGTGTACTTCTTTGATTTTTGGTGGGATTTTCCACATAGTAGTATCCCGGGGCTGACACTCCTAAACCGACACCGTTACTCCTCCTCGAACCACTTAGATGACTTTATGAAGGCCATCAAGTCCTTTATGTCCAGTTCAGCGGTCTGGTTTAGGCTATCCAGGAAGGGAACTCCCAAAAAGCGCGTTCTCGCGCCGCTTAAGACCGGGCAGTTGCAGATGAGGTGCTTCACCGTTTCCTCTTCCTCATCATCTTTGCAGCTCCTACAGCATCGTCGGTAGGGCACACCTTCTGCGTGCCTACCAATAAAGCAGTGCCCAGTTAGAACACCTATTAATATGGAGATATCTCTCCTCTCCAAGGGTGCCGGACATCCAAACCAACCTGGCCAAAATGGGATTATAAAAGATATAGAGGGATCATAAAAGATCTGAATACAGTTACTTCAACAAAAATACCGTTCAAACAACCAAAATTTGGTCAACTTCAGGATAACAGCACGAGATTGTAGATTTTACCAGTGCCTTTTTACCACGCTTTTATTAGGTTCACTTGTATGTTTGTTTGTTTGCTTGCTTGATGTATGTAACTCTCGTTCGGTTTAAGCCCCAGTGGCCCGAAAACCTTAAAATTTCCCTACAATATTGGTATCAAACGAAAGGGAAAGGCCCCAGGTTTCATTTGGACTTCGATATATTTCGATAAATTTATCGATAACTGAGTTATTGTCAAAATCTGAGGCCAAATGCCTTCAAATTTTCTAACAATATGGGTATCAAACGAAAGTGGAAGTCCAGAGGTTTCGTTTGGACTGCTGTATTTTTCGATATATTTATCGATAATTTCATAGGACATTTGACTAAAAAGTAAAAAATAAATATAGTTTAAAAAAACTAAAACTCACGCTTTTAGAGAGTATTGAACTAAAAATTTGAAAATAATTTTAAAAACCCTACACAGTAGTATTGTGAAAAAAGCGTGGTCCGCTTTGTGCCATAATTTTCGTATATCGACGCTTTTCCCACAAAATGCTAGTTTCTTTACTGCGCTTTCATTAGCTTAACTTGTACATACATTCATATGTATGTTTGCTTATTTGTATGTAACTCTACTTCAATCTACCCGATAGTGGCATATGACTGTCACAAAAACCTTAAAATGTGCCTTCAATATGGGTGTCAAACGATAGGAGGTTGCATTTGGACTTCGATATATTTATCGATAACTAAGTTATCGGTCATAATGCCTACTGCCTGTATCAAACGAAAGGGAAGGTCCACAGGTTTCTATTGGACTTTGGAATATTTCGATATATTTATCGATAACTGAGTTATCCGTCAAAATGAGGTTGTCCAATAATATTGAAAATTGCCTACAATATGGGCATCAAACGAAAGTGGAGGCCCGAGGTTTCGTTTGCAAAGCGGTATACTTCGATATATATTTCGACTACTTCATAACACATTTAACTAAAAAGTAAAAAATAAATATAGTTTAAAAAGCGAAAACACGCGCTTTTAAAGAATATTGCACTAAAAAGGTAAAAATAATTTAAATAAAAAACGAAAATTATGGAACAAAGCGGACCACGCTTTTTCCACAATACTGCTGTGTAGGGTTTTTAAAATTATTTTCAAATTTTTAGTTCAATACTCTCTAAAAGCGTGACTTTTAGTTTTTTTTAACTATATTTATTTCTGTGTATATACACAAAAAATATAGCAGTTGACATACCAGATCATATATACATCAGCATCATATTTGTATTTAGCCAAACACGAAAAAGCATCTGTGAATTACAAGAGAAAAAAAGAAGCAAACCAAAAATTTCAAATAATGTTTGCATAGTACCATGTAGTACAATAGATCGTACTAATGGTTGCGGTGTAATAAGGCCTTATAATAATGTATGTAGTATGAAATGGAATTTTTCTAATTAGTATTTTTCTAAAATAGATTAGGCTTTTCCTGACTACACCTTTTTCAGTTTATATTCAGAAAGTAACAATTTATATTTAGAAAATTACAATTCATATTCAGGATTTCCATTTGATATTCAGAAAAATACAATTGACATTCAGAAAATTACAATTGATATTCAGAAAACTTTCTGAATATAAACTGAAAAAGATGTAGTATAATTTCAACCCGAGATTCATACATACTTGCGTACTAGTACGAACCAGGATTTTTGTGACTAGTATGATTTCGCCCAGCAAATTATAGTTGTATACTAGTATGTTTTCTGATTAGATTGGCATTTATTGGTTTAAGGGTAATCAGCAAAGAACTAGTATAAAAACATTCATAAAATGTATAGTAAACGAGCTAGGTGTCTGCTGAGTAGTTTGGAATTGATTAGTTGGAAGGTATTCAGAAATTAACTGGTATGAATACACCACAAAATGTTTAGGCGTAGAACTATAATGTTGCTGAGTAGTTTGGCATTGACTGGTTTAAAGGTGATCAGAAATGAACTAGTATGAATACACCACAAAATGTATGGTCAATGAACTATATTATTTGCTGAGTAGTTCGACATTGACTGGTTTAAAGGTGATCAGAAATGAACTAGTATGAATACACCACAAAATGTATGGTCAATGAACTATATTATTTGCTGAGTAGTTCGACATTGACTGGTTTAAAGGTGTCCAGAAATGAACTAGTATGAATACACCACAAAATGTATAGTCAATGAACTATATTGTTTGCTGAGTAGTTTGGCCTTGACTGGTTTGAAGCTAATCAGCAATGAACTAGTATAAATACACCACAAAATGTATAGTCAATGAACTATATTGTTTGCTGAGTAGTTGGACATTGACTGGTTTAAAGGTGATCAGAAATGAACTAGTATGAATACACCACAAAATGTTTAGTCATTGAACTATATTGTTTGCTGAGTAGTTTGGCCTTGACTGGTTTAAAGGTGATCAGAAGTGAACTAGTATGAATACACCACAAAATGTATAGTCATTGAACTATATTGTTTGCTAAGTAGTTTGGCCTTGACTAGTTTGAGGCTAATCAGCAATGAACTAGTATAAATACACCACAAAATGTATAGTCAATGAACTAGAATTTTCGCTGAGTAGTTTGGCATTGACTGGTTTTAAAACTGATCAACAATGAACTGGTATGCATATGCCACAAAATGGGTAGTCAATGAACTAGTATGTTTGCTGAGTAGTTCGGAATTTGACTGCAGGGTACTTGCTGACGTGAACATCGAAGGATGGTCGGTCAGTGATATATGTACGAGTACTTATGTATGTAAATATGTTTTATGATTTGTACAGTTTTACCCAACTAGCATTCTCTATTTTTTATGCATAGGTTTGTTTGTCGCACCTACGATTATAATTATATACTTCTGTACCTAATGTACTAATTATCAAATATTTTGTAAATATATATGCACGAAGAATTGCACGAAACCCTATTTCGCACTCTTTTCACTCAATAAGATTTTGCCTTGCGCTTTTGGTTATTAACCCTAAGCTACGTTCGATTCCTCGTACCATAACAAGAGGCGGTAAGTAATCTTTCAACCCCGCTCCTCCTCCCCTTGTTATATTTTTAATTAATTAATAAACCCTGATACACAAGGTACAAATAATTAATTTTTCTTTTTTAATACAAATTTTTCAATAATCTTTCACAATACAAATAAACTATCATAAAAATTATTTTTTCATAAAAAATTACTAAAACAAATATTTTTATAACTATTTTTAATATAAATTATAATTATATTATATAAATATTATATAATAAATTCTACAAAATAAATAAATAAATAATTCATAAATCAATTTAGATTGATTTGCACAAAAATCTTCTCAATGTAAATGAAATACTTTACTTTATAAGCTTTAAATTGTCATTCTAGATACACCTTCCGGTATGTTACGACTTATCTTACTTTAAAAATAAGAGTGACGGGCGATGTGTACATATTTTTGAGCTAAAGTCAAATTTTTTACCTTTAAAATTTTACTACCAAATCCAATTTCATTAATAATTTCAAAATTAAATCCATTTAAATAAATTTATTGTAACCCATTTCTTCTTAAATATTAGCTACACCTTGATCTGATATATATATAAATTGAAATTATTGAAAATTATTATTCTAATAAGGACGGTATATAAACTGAAATACAAATTTAAGTAAGGTACATCGTGGATTATCAATTATAGAACAGGTTCCTCTGAGTAGACTAAAATCCCGCCAAATTTTTTAAGTTTCAAGAACATAACTATTACTACTTTAGTGTTTAAATTTACATTTTTAATAATAGGGTATCTAATCCTAGTTTAATTTAAAATTTTTTAAGATATTATTATAATAATTTTAAAATTTTATAAATTTAAAATTTCACCTAATAAATTTATATTTATTTTTTTTATACTTTCACTGAAAAATGTTTACTTGTATCATTTGTATAACCGCGGATGCTGGCACAAATTTAACCAATACTAAAAAATTACTAATTACAAATTTCTTTGATTTATAAAATTAATTGATAACATTTAATATTGAATGAACACATTAACCTCGCTTAGAACCTCCGTCTCAAAAACTGCACCCTGGCCAAAGTTCAGAGCGATACATTGATGCCTCAAAATTTTATAGAACAAATACCAAAAAGAAAATCACTCAAAAGAGAAAAAAAAAAAAATCAATCAAAAGAGTATCACTCGAAAAAGCGATAAATTCGACGTTTTGCGCCTTTCAAAGTTCTGTAAAAACTTATTGTCTAAATTTTTTTATCCAAATCTTCAGAGAAGATAGTCAATACGTAAAACTAAATATCCATATGCTTCTTCCCCGCTTTAATTTATTAACCGATGTGTAGCATCCGAGTATCCAAAAATGTAACACTATTTGGGATATGCCCATATGTGAGCAAATAGAAGAAAATGCAAGTTCCAACAAAAAGGGGAAAAATCGCAAAAAGGAAAAGGTTATGGCGATAAAGAAGAGGTCTGTCCTGTCAGGTGGAGTCTGGTGACTCCTAATTACTTACAGTGCCCCCAAAGCCTGACTTATGTCCATCTGTCGGTCATTTAGTCATTTGCCCTAATACTCACCTTCACATAACCGAGCGCGCACAAGCGTAGCACCCACACCAAAAGAACGAAGTTAACCTTGTATCTTAGCAATGATATCCAAAAGAATTTCAACCAAACATTACAAATTTTTATTGAGTAAATTAAGTAAAAACAAGTTAGCCTATCTTAATCCCTGATCTTATTATTACAGCCTGACTTCAAATATGATTATTATAGCTATATAATTATATAGTTAAATCCAAGTATGTAGCAATAAAAAATTACAAAAAAAGAGCAAAAAAAAATGAAAGAAAGAAAAAAGTTATAGACTAAGTAATATCTGAGACATTCCATATGAAAACGTCTAATTCAAAAAGCTGGCTAGTCTCGGATTTCGCTCAAACTTTGAGGGACACTTCTTTACGGTCCTAAAGGATCAAATTTACACGCATTTAATTTTTATAACCACTGGTTTCGGACTCGTCGAATTTGAAAGATTGAAAAACGCAATTTTTAGGCTTATTTTGAAAAAAAAATTTATATTAGTTTAGGAGATCCATTAGCAGAGACCCGTAGTATGAAAATAACAAAACGAAATGTTGAGAAACATGTCCGTTTTAGAGCCTGAAAAACACGATTTTTGAAAACTAACAAATTTCGAGATAATAATTTATCTATAAGAAGTGAGTTTTTTTGACCGATGGATAGGTAAGTTTCTTCTATAATATGTACCCTTAATTTCTTAAAAAAATTGAGTGGCTACTTAAAACAGTGAAGACGCCAGAGCCAGTTAAAATTGACAAAAAGGGATCAATCCCTTTATATACCTTGGGAGCAGAGGGAGATTATTGCAAAAACCACCAAAATTATAATTGCAAGAATTACTAAATGTAATTTTACTATGTAAATTCAATTTAAAAATGTTTTTGTTATGTATTTTATATTGCTGGTCTATATCTTCAAATGTAATTTTGTGTGTAAAATTTTTAATATCATCATATCTTATACTTACAAATTTTTCTTCTATATTTTCTATGATATTGGAGAAATAATAATCATTTATTTTTAATGAACAATTGTTAAATTTTAATATATAATTTCCATTAAGTGTATAGTTATCTTTTTCATATTTGTTATTCAAAATTAAATCATTTGCATTTTTTACAACTATTGTTTTTTCGTCAAGTGAAATGATTTCCAATTCTTTATTTGCTATAAGTTTACAATTCTGTTTTATTACACAGTGGGTGCTAGGTTTTAGTTGTTTTATATTATTTCTTTTTGTTTTTTATTAGGAAGAGTTGAATTTTCGTAATTTGTTCCAAGTACATATTTTGTTCCTGATCTTCATTTACATATTTATTAATTTCGTTTAATTCTTTTTCAATCATTCTTCTATCGCTCTTAACAATATTTTTGAATTGTTCTAATGCTAATATAAAATGTTCTTTTTCATATATTTGGTTATTTAAATTTTCGTTCGTCTGTAGCAAATGGTTTTGAATTGTTTTTCTATCTTCGTCAGCCGTCGTCCCGAATATCCATTTGGATACGCTTCCTACTGCATTTATTAGTTCTCTTCTTAGTCTTCTATTTTTTGGTATTAATATTCGTAATGTATTTCTAATGTCTACAGGGTCTGTATGCAATATGTCTTTGTTTTTAATTTTCATTAGGCTAATATTTTCGGTCATTTCTTTTATTATATTGCCTATTTCTTCTATCTCTGTATCTTTTACTATATCTTCTGTCTTTATTTGAATGTCAATAAAACCTACCTGGTCCATTAATTTTGTTGCTGTAAGTGATCCCTCAACTAGAAATATCCATGTCAGTAGTATCATTGTTATCGTTAGAAATTTCTTTAGATACGCTTTTTTATATCTAGGTTGTTAATTATGTCTAAGTGCTTTATAGTTTTTAATAAAACTATCTTTTCTCCTTTCTTCATAACTTATCCTGTTTTTATTAAGTTTATCTATTATTTTTCTTTTAGTATTTTCTATATTATTTTTTATTTTTTGTATGTCTACTTTGCCTAGGTGTACCTCTTTGGGAGTACATTTAATAGTATAATGGTATCTATCATTATAATTCCCAATTGCTTTTTGAATTAACTGCTTAATAGGCGTGTCTTTATTTCCTTTATATAAGTTATGTCACTCGGTGTGACTAAAACAAACAAAATATATTTTTTGGGGAGCTGAAGGCTCCTTTATTGGTTGAATTCAAACTTAGAACTAACTTACAAAGATAATAAATTCTTAAACCTAGCTTACGCTGCCGCCGCTCTGTCGTCGATTCTGCTCTTGATTTGCTGACGGCGCGGTTCCCACCGATCGCCGCATTCCTTCTTGTTTATGAGGTGTTGTGTTTCTGATGAAGCTAGCGCATGCAAGTCTGTGCAACAGGGTGTCGTTTTGCACTTAGGAATTTGTTGCCGAACCTGAGTTTTGTGCATGCGCCGTGCTAACAGCTCCCCCCCTGAAATTCAAACGTCCGCGTTTGAAGTGCTGGGTTTTGCAAATATCTGATTAAGTCCCTCTATTGCTGTTTCGGTTAATTCGATATTTGGTTTTTGATCGGTATTTTTCTTCGACCATATTTTTCGCATAATTATTACGCTCAGAATTGATAAAATTGTGATAAGGCTAATGATAACGGCGTGCTTTAATTGACTTGCCGATTCCGAATAGCCAATCTGTTTTATATTGTTTAGGTTCAGCTGTCTTAACATTTCTAAAGACAATGTTTCTTCGGTATTGTTAATTTTTGAAAAAGGCTGAAGTATAGCTGGCAGGGGATTGCTGGTTAGTCTGGCCTTGTTTGAGAATTCTTTTCCGTTAATTTTTACTGTATCATTATCGTAATGGATTAAAAAAGTACCGTTCAGGGATATGGGGTCTTCGTCAATTTGGATCTTTCCTTCGAAATTGTTTAAAAATATTATGTCTGGTGCTATTTCTTCTATTTCAGGGATGTGTTGGCTATTGGTTACGGTGCAGTTTGGCGGGCGGCTTCTTAACAAGCTACTTATACAGTTATCGCTACTTATATCTAATACACTACTTCTAACACATATTTGGAGCGAATTGTATTCTTTACAGGGTTTTAATATTCCGTACAGGGTTTCTTTGCAATCTAGTAATGAATGGAATTTAATTATGTTATTATCTTTCTTAACCGCTCTTACTTCTATTGATTTACAAATTTGGGATCCCACTGTGGGTAAGTTTACTATGTAGATTATTACTTTACTGTTTGTTGCTATCTTTACTTCGGAAAATTCGAGAGCCTCATCTAGGTTAACAAAAGGAATTTCATCTTTATCAAAAATTTGCTTAACGATATCTGTTTCTTCGTTTGACACAATGTAGGAATTTACTATATTGGCCTTCGCCCAATGTATCGCATAGGCGATATTTACTATTTCTTCTTTTAAAATTTCCAATTTATATTTCAATCTGAGGAATGCTTCTACTCCCTTGTTTTTATCACTTTGCAATTCTTTAGTAATGTTATTTGTAATGTTCGTAATTTCGTTAATTTTTTCAATTGTAAGCTTATTGATAAGGATTTGATTGTTGTTGTTTTCGAGGACATTATTTAATTTATTTACGACTATTTCATGATCTTCATGATCCGGATTTCCGGCAATCCATTTCCATGCACTGCCAATGAAATTTAGGGATCGTTTAGATCGACTTTCTATTTTCAGATTATTTAGGTGGGTCCGTATTTGGGATATAAGGAGGGATATGAATGGGTAGTTTGGATTTTTGGAGAGCTCTTCCATATGTGCCCTGGATTCAATGTCTTCCAGGATGTAGTTGTATTTTTCTATGTCAATTTCGTGTATTATTCTAAATGTTCCAGTTTGTAGTTTGGCTGTCCCTCTTTCTACTGTAACTAGTTGTGCGTTGGAATAGTCAAGGATCCTTACCTCGGCGAGGCACAGTCGCACCAATAACAGTCTGAAATGAGATATGTCAAAAAGCGTTAGTTTCGTATTCTGCTCTTGTGTATGACTTGACCTTTCTCTGTTATAACTGTACTATTTCTATTTTCTCTAACTATCTCCTTACTATACTGTTTGCTTAGCTTAGTACCTAATCTTCTATTTTTCTTAACATAAATTATCTGTCCTGGTAAGTACGTCTTAATTTCGTGTTTACTCTTGTTGTGGAGCTCGATGTCCTTCCTTTGCTTCTGGGCGAGTTTTTGCAAGTTGTTTTGTCGTGTCCTTTCTATGTCCTCTGGCGTAAATGTCACGTTTCTGCAAAAGAACAGGTCTACCGGTCTCTTCCCTGTAACTGTATGAATGGTGTGGTTGTATTCCGAAACCGATCTTTCCAGAAGCTCTTCGAAGTTTCTGTGTCCGCCGTTTTCTTTGATGCAGCGCATTATCTCCGTCAGTGTGGAGTGGAATCTCTCCACTTGTCCGTTTGCTTGACTTCTGTATGGTGGTGTAGTATAGACTTCGATTCCCAATTCGTCCTTCATCATGAACATAATAGAGTTGGAGTTGAGTGATGGCTCGTTATCGATTACCACTATCCTTGGGACACCGAAGTTAAACAAAATGTCCCTTAGAGGTCTCCTAACGTCCTCTATGGCTCTGCTATTCAACATTTTTGTTACCGCATACTTTGTGAACTTATCCAATGCGGTCATGACCCTCTTGCCTTCCGTCAGAAAAATATCTATGTGTACTGTATGTCCCGGGAAAGTTGGTAGTGGAGTTGCTGCTAGTTTTGGCTTGTTTGGGTGTCTCTCGTATTTATTTTCTTTGCACACCGTGCAGTTGGTTATGAGTCGTTTGATTTTGTTTACCATTCCTGGAAAGTAGTTTTTTTCAAGGATCTGAATCTTATTCTCCTTTGCGCTCCTGTGCGCTCTCAAGTGCTCCCTTAGGATAACTTCTTCCTGTTCCTGTTCGCTGCTGATATCGTCCACGATTTTCTGGGTGTATCTGCACTTGTAGTTGCTAAAATGTTCAGGGTAGATATTTTGAATTTTCCCCATTGTGCTTTCGCTCGTGCAAATTCCATTAATCACCGAAGGATTCAAATATCTTTTTAGTAGTTCTGTTAAGTTCTGTTCGTTAAATTGTGGCTCCTCAACTATGTGTCGATGAATGGTTGGGAAGACTATTTTGAATTGATAGGATGCTGTTTCTGCCTCTTTGAGAAAAATTTGATTTTTAAAAACATTCACAGGCATTTCTGTACATGGAATAAGGTTATGATTGGAGCTATCGTCGCTATGAATGGTAGGAGTAAGTGAATTAATTTCGTTCGGTATTCTGGACAGTGTATCTGCTACTACATTCGATTTTCCCGGCTTATAGATCAATTCATGGTTGTATTCCTCTAGTATTGCCTTCCACCGTTTCATTTTGCTGTTTGCGTTTTTATGGTTAAGGGCATACGTTAGAGGTTGGTGGTCGGTGATTATTTTTACTTTCTTAGATCCGTACAAATAGCTTCTTAGCGCGTACAGAGACCAGATTATCGCAAGCATTTCTTTTTCGTTGGTGGCGTAATTTTCCTCCGTTTTGTTAAGTGTCCGTGAAATAAAGGTTATAGGGCGGTCGCCCTGCGACAGGACTGCTCCTATTGCGAAGTCAGAGGCATCTGTGGTAAGTTCGAATTCCTTTTCGAAATCTGGGTGGACTAGGACTATGTCTCTTGAAATGAACGTGCTTTTAATTTTGTTAAACGACTCTACCGCTTCTTCGTTCAACTGAACATCTATTTTTCTGGAGTTTCGCTTTGAGACATTACCGGCTTCTCCCCTAAGGAGTGATGTTAGAGGCTTAGCTATTTTCGCATAATCCCTAATAAATCTTCTATAGTAACCCGACATGCCCAAAAAGGATCTCAGCTCCTTCAAATTTCGGGGAACTGGGAAATTCGCAACGGCTTCCACCTTTTTAGGGTTGGTTTTAATTCCATCTGAACTGACGACGTATCCCAAGAATTCCACCTCTTGCTTAGCAAATTCGCATTTATTTAACTGCACTTTCATATTAGCGCTTTCTAAGGTTTTGAAAACCAGTTCCAGATTTTTTAAGTGCTCTTCTTCGTTTTTTCCAAAAATTATTACATCATCGATGTAAACATAACATCGAACTCCTATGTGCTGCCTAAGGATATCGTCTAAAGCTCTTTGAAATGTTGCTGGGGCATTCTTCAGCCCGAAGGGAAGTCGGAGGAATTCATATTTTCCGTTATTAACGGAGAATGCGGTTTTTTCCACGTCTGATTCGCGTAGTGGTATTTGGTGGAATCCGCTTTTCAAATCTATTACAGTAAATAGCCTATTGTTTCCGAGGTTCGATAGGACTTCATTAATTTCAGGAATGGGATATTTGTCTGGGATGGTCACCGAGTTAAGCTTGCGGTAGTCGATAACCATACGATATTTTTCTTTGCCGGATGCATCCGGCTTTTTGTTAACTATCCACACGGGTGAGTTGTATGGAGATTTAGATTTTCTAATTATTCCGTTGTCGAGGAGCTCTTCTATTTGTCGTTCGATTTCTTCTTTGAGTGCCATAGGATAAGGGTAGGGCTTAGAGTAGACGGGCGTGTCGCTAGTTGTGCGTATCTCGCCCTTTACTAGGGTAGTAAAAGTAAGTTTCTCATCTGGATCAGAAAATAAATTCGGGCACTTCATAATGATATTCCTAATGCGCAGTTGTTGTTCTGCAGAGAGATGTGGGGTGTTTATATTGACGGTGTTAACTTGCTGAGATGCTCGTTGTTTTAAAGGGATGATGACTCCCGGAAAAATGGTCATGGTGCTTTTCTCGGTATCTATTATAGCCTTAAGCTTCCTCAAAGTGTCATTCCCGCCCTGCAGTCAACTTAACTAGTTTTATACTAATCAAATACCAGTCAGCCGGGCGGCCTCAACTAGTTCGAGTTCTGTAATTTTTCCATATTAGCAACTGGTATTTTTAACACGGCGATGTCCTACGAGATGGCAATTGTCCTTCTCTGCATCAGCACCATACCAATTGGCTGACTAGTCAGCCTCTGCATCAGGAATATACCAGTTGATATACTTGTTATTATACACATCAGTATCATACCATTTAAGATACTAGTTCGTATATACGTCAGGATTGTACCAGTTGGCAGACTAGTTCATATATACATCAGAATAATACCAGTTGGCAGTCTAGTTCATATATACATCAGAATCATACTAGTTGAAAGACTAGTTCATATATGCATCAGAATCATAACAGTTGACAGACTACTTCTTATTTGCATCAGAATCATACCAGTTGACAGACTAGTTCATATATGCATCATAATCATACCAAATAACAGACTAGTTAAAAAAATCATCGGAATCATACAAGTTGTCATACTAGTTCATATTTGCGTCAGAATCATACCAGTTGATATAGTAGATCATTTATGCATCAGAATCATACCAGTTCACATACCAGTTCACTTATGAATCATAATCATATCAGTTGACATACTAGTTCAAATTTGCATCAGAAATATACCATTTGACATACTAGTTCATATATGCATCAGAATATTACCAGTTGATATACTAGTTCATATATACATCAGAATCATACCAGTTAACATACTGCTCAGTCTATGCGGCAGGACATACTAATCATTATGCCCATTCAGATCGTACCACTTGTCATACTAGTCCACGAATTTGACATTCATTCCAGTTGGTATACTAGTCGGTCTATGCACCAGTATCATAGTCAGCCTCTACATCAGCAATATACCAGTTTATTCTTTAGAAAGCAGCGACTATTTGTATTTACCCAAACACGAAAAAGCATCTGTGAATTACAAGGTAAAGAAGAAGCAGTTACAAGAGAAAAAGAAAAGCAATTGTCCTCTTCTGCATCAGCACCATACCAATTGGTATACTAGTCAGCCTCTGCATCAGCATTATACCAGTTTATATAGTAGTTCATACACAGCCAAAAATGAGCTAAAGGCTCTGAGTTCGATTCTCGGTAAAGTTGACACAAGTTTTTTTTTTCTATATTTTTTAAATTATGTTGTTTATTGTATTTTAATTTAATTATTGAATTCAACTTGCAATGGCTCCTTTCAAATTCCGCGTTCGTCAAGTTTGATTATATATTGTATTCAACTTTTTAGGATCCACTTTCTTTCAATGTTTTTTAAACGTAAAGCGAAGCGAAATTTTTGCAAATGCTCAAAAACGAGGCGCGCATTTGTCAAAGTTTTATGTAATTGGGGCTTTGGAGTTGTATTTTTAGGTAAGGTAAATTAAGGTTACTCAAGGTTAAGTTTGTCGTCCAGTGCGGAGTTCCGGTCCCACATATGTATATATAGATAAGAGTAACCCGGGTAGAAAATAATCTAGGCAAATCTATTCTCAATCTAGGCGCTGGCTAGATTTTCCAGCAATAGACAATTCTACCTTGGGCCTGCCAGGGCTCTGGAATGGAAAGCGTATGTTTTTATATTTACGGGCAATTTATGGATTATTCTGTAAGGGGACTGCCTAGTTTTGCATACCTTGCACCTGCTCAGTTTTTCCAATCCAGGGCCTAAATATTTTGTCTATATTGGGGCGGCCTAGTTTTTCCAATCCAGTGCCAGGATAGTTTTTCCACGATTATAAAATTTAATTTAAGTTGTTCATTTGCCGAACAAATTTCATGCGTTGTGACAGCTGAATGGATAGAGATGATGACTGTAATGTGAAGGTGCCTGGGTTCAATGCTGGCTCAGGGACAATGAATTTTTTTAATTGATGATTAAATGTATGTGAAATGTAATTCAAGTTGTTCATTTGCAGAAAATATTTCAATGATTGGAATAGCCCAATGGACAGAGATGATAACTGTGATGTAAAGGTGCCTGGGTTCAATGCGGACTCAAAGGCAATGAATTATTTTATTTCTTAGCTGGCATTGCTTTGGAAAAACTAGGCAGGGCCTAGATTTACAATAGCCGACAGGCCCTTTATTAAAAAGCATTAACAAACAGATAAGGGCCTGTGTAAACTTTCCTTGGCAGGCCCATGATTTTAAAAGGGAAAACCTAGTCAGGCCCTAGGCTAAATTTAACAGATTTTCTACCCGGGAAGTCTTATTTTTACATCAAAAAGAGTCAAAGTAAGACTGCTTTCATGCTGGGCCATACACTCGAGTTAAAGGAGCATTGTTAGAGTCAATTTATATTGTTGTTGTCAATATACTCAAGTTTATGCCGCAACGTAAAAAAATGGCGTTTATATACCAACAGGTTGTCATAACCTCTAACGAGACTTTTGCCGAACTTCTCTTCCAACTTATAGTGTACTTCTTTGATTTTTGGTGGGATTTTCCACATAGTAGTATCCCGGGGCTGACACTCCTAAACCGACACCGTTACTCCTCCTCGAACCACTTAGATGACTTTATGAAGGCCATCAAGTCCTTTATGTCCAGTTCAGCGGTCTGGTTTAGGCTATCCAGGAAGGGAACTCCCAAAAAGCGCGTTCTCGCGCCGCTTAAGACCGGGCAGTTGCAGATGAGGTGCTTCACCGTTTCCTCTTCCTCATCATCTTTGCAGCTCCTACAGCATCGTCGGTAGGGCACACCTTCTGCGTGCCTACCAATAAAGCAGTGCCCAGTTAGAACACCTATTAATATGGAGATTTCTCTCCTCTCCAAGGGTGCCGGACATCCAAACCAACCTGGCCAAAATGGGATTATAAAAGATATAGAGGGATCATAAAAGATCTGAATACAGTTACTTCAACAAAAAATACCGTTCAAACAACCAAAATTTGGTCAACTTCAGGATAACAGCACGAGATTGTAGATTTTACCAGTGCCTTTTTACCACGCTTTTATTAGGTTCACTTGTATGTTTGTTTGTTTGCTTGCTTGATGTATGTAACTCTCGTTCGGTTTAAGCCCCAGTGGCCCGAAAACCTTAAAATTTCCCTACAATATTGGTATCAAACGAAAGGGAAAGGCCCCAGGTTTCATTTGGACTTCGATATATTTCGATAAATTTATCGATAACTGAGTTATTGTCAAAATCTGAGGCCAAATGCCTTCAAATTTTCTAACAATATGGGTATCAAACGAAAGTGGAAGTCCAGAGGTTTCGTTTGGACTGCTGTATTTTTCGATATATTTATCGATAATTTCATAGGACATTTGACTAAAAAGTAAAAAATAAATATAGTTTAAAAAAACTAAAACTCACGCTTTTAGAGAGTATTGAACTAAAAATTTGAAAATAATTTTAAAAACCCTACACAGTAGTATTGTGAAAAAAGCGTGGTCCGCTTTGTGCCATAATTTTCGTATATCGACGCTTTTCCCACAAAATGCTAGTTTCTTTACTGCGCTTTCATTAGCTTAACTTGTACATACATTCATATGTATGTTTGCTTATTTGTATGTAACTCTACTTCAATCTACCCGATAGTGGCATATGACTGTCACAAAAACCTTAAAATGTGCCTTCAATATGGGTGTCAAACGATAGGAGGTTGCATTTGGACTTCGATATATTTATCGATAACTAAGTTATCGGTCATAATGCCTACTGCCTGTATCAAACGAAAGGGAAGGTCCACAGGTTTCTATTGGACTTTGGAATATTTCGATATATTTATCGATAACTGAGTTATCCGTCAAAATGAGGTTGTCCAATAATATTGAAAATTGCCTACAATATGGGCATCAAACGAAAGTGGAGGCCCGAGGTTTCGTTTGCAAAGCGGTATACTTCGATATATATTTCGACTACTTCATAACACATTTAACTAAAAAGTAAAAAATAAATATAGTTTAAAAAGCGAAAACACGCGCTTTTAAAGAATATTGCACTAAAAAGGTAAAAATAATTTAAATAAAAAACGAAAATTATGGAACAAAGCGGACCACGCTTTTTCCACAATACTGCTGTGTAGGGTTTTTAAAATTATTTTCAAATTTTTAGTTCAATACTCTCTAAAAGCGTGACTTTTAGTTTTTTATACCTTTCATGAACATGAAATGGTATTATAACTTTGGTCCGATGTTTGTAAATATGAGAAGAAGAAGAGATAGACCCATCAATAAGTATACCGAAATGATCAGGATGACGAGATGAGTTGATTTAGCCATGTCCGTCTGTCCGTCTGTCCGTCTGTCCGTCTGTCCGTCTGTCTGTTTGAACGCAAACTAGTCCCTCAATTTTTGAGATATCTGGCTGAAATTTTGTATGTGGCCACCATTTTGTAATATAGGAATCATTTGTCGGAACTGACAAGATCGGACCAGTATAACATATAGCCCCCATACAACCGATTGTTCAGATATAAGGTTTTTTGGCCAAAACTTCCGCAATTAAAAAGTTAGGAACGTAAAATTTTGCAACTCGAGTAATTTCTATTTATGTAGTGTATATAGTGAAAATCAACGAGATCGGGCAAATGTAACATATAGCCCCCATACAACCGATTGTTCAGATATAAGAATTTTGGCCAAAACTTCTGCAATTAAAAAGTTAGGAACGTAAAATTTTTCAACTCGAGTACTTTCTATTTATGTAGTGTATATAGTGAAAATCAACAAGATCGGGCAAATGTAACATATAGCCCCCATACAACCGATTGTTCAGATATAAGGTTTTTTGGCCAAAACTTCTGCAATTAAAAAGTTAGGACCGTAAAATTTTGCAACTCGAGTACTTTCTATTTATGTAGTGTATATAGTGAAAATCAACAAGATCGGGCAAATGTAACATATAGCCCCCATACAACCGATTGTTCAGATATAAGGTTTTTTGACCAAAACTTCTGCAATTAAAAAGTTAGGAACGTAAAATTTTGCAACTCGAGTACTTTCTATTTATGTAGTGTATATAGTGAAAATCAACAAGATCGGGCAAATGTAACATATAGCCCCCATACAACCGATTGTTCAGATATAAGGTTTTTTGACCAAAACTTCTGCAATTAAAAAGTTAGGAACGTAAAATTTTGCAACTCGAGTACTTTCTATTTATGTAGTGTATATAGTGAAAATCAACAAGATCGGGCAAATGTAACATATAGCCCCCATACAACCGATTGTTCAGATATAAGGTTTTTTGGCCAAAACTTCTGCAATTAAAAAGTTAGGACCGTAAAATTTTGCAACTCGAGTACTTTCTATTTATGTAGTGTATATAGTGAAAATCAACAAGATCGGGCAAATGTAACATATAGCCCCCATACAACCGATTGTTCAGATATAAGGTTTTTTGGCCAAAACTTCTGCAATTAAAAAGTTAGGAACATAAAATTTTGCAACTTGAGTACTTTCAATTTATGTAGTGTGTAGAGGAAAATCAAGAAGATCGGGTAAATATAACATATAGCCTCATACAACCGGTTGTTCCGATATAAGGTTTTTTGGCCAATACTTCCGCATTTAAAAAGTTAGGAACGTAAAATATTGCACCTTTAGTACTTTCTACATATGTAATGTGTATAGTGTAAGTCAGTACAATTGAACACGTATAATATATAGCCTCCATACAATCGATTGTTCCGATAACTCGGATCCTATTATTTTGTAAGTTTTTTTAAATTATAACAAAGATGTGTAATGTGTATAGTAAATATAGTTAAATTGAAACAGGCTGTACTGGGGATCGAACAGTGAAAATCGTGACGCTTATTCATGAAAGGTATATAGCCTTCGGCACAGCCGAAGACAGCTTTCCTTACTTGTTTTAACTATATTTATTTCTGTGTATATACACAAAAAATATAGCAGTTGACATACCAGATCATATATACATCAGCATCATATTTGTATTTAGCCAAACACGAAAAAGCATCTGTGAATTACAAGAGAAAAAAAGAAGCAAACCAAAAATTTCAAATAATGTTTGCATAGTACCATGTAGTACAATAGATCGTACTAATGGTTGCGGTGTAATAAGGCCTTATAATAATGTATGTAGTATGAAATGGAATTTTTCTAATTAGTATTTTTCTAAAATAGATTAGGCTTTTCCTGACTACACCTTTTTCAGTTTATATTCAGAAAGTAACAATTTATATTTAGAAAATTACAATTCATATTCAGGATTTCCATTTGATATTCAGAAAAATACAATTGACATTCAGAAAATTACAATTGATATTCAGAAAACTTTCTGAATATAAACTGAAAAAGATGTAGTATAATTTCAACCCGAGATTCATACATACTTGCGTACTAGTACGAACCAGGATTTTTGTGACTAGTATGATTTCGCCCAGCAAATTATAGTTGTATACTAGTATGTTTTCTGATTAGATTGGCATTTATTGGTTTAAGGGTAATCAGCAAAGAACTAGTATAAAAACATTCATAAAATGTATAGTAAACGAGCTAGGTGTCTGCTGAGTAGTTTGGAATTGATTAGTTGGAAGGTATTCAGAAATTAACTGGTATGAATACACCACAAAATGTTTAGGCGTAGAACTATAATGTTGCTGAGTAGTTTGGCATTGACTGGTTTAAAGGTGATCAGAAATGAACTAGTATGAATACACCACAAAATGTATGGTCAATGAACTATATTATTTGCTGAGTAGTTCGACATTGACTGGTTTAAAGGTGATCAGAAATGAACTAGTATGAATACACCACAAAATGTATGGTCAATGAACTATATTATTTGCTGAGTAGTTCGACATTGACTGGTTTAAAGGTGTCCAGAAATGAACTAGTATGAATACACCACAAAATGTATAGTCAATGAACTATATTGTTTGCTGAGTAGTTTGGCCTTGACTGGTTTGAAGCTAATCAGCAATGAACTAGTATAAATACACCACAAAATGTATAGTCAATGAACTATATTGTTTGCTGAGTAGTTGGACATTGACTGGTTTAAAGGTGATCAGAAATGAACTAGTATGAATACACCACAAAATGTTTAGTCATTGAACTATATTGTTTGCTGAGTAGTTTGGCCTTGACTGGTTTAAAGGTGATCAGAAGTGAACTAGTATGAATACACCACAAAATGTATAGTCATTGAACTATATTGTTTGCTAAGTAGTTTGGCCTTGACTAGTTTGAGGCTAATCAGCAATGAACTAGTATAAATACACCACAAAATGTATAGTCAATGAACTAGAATTTTCGCTGAGTAGTTTGGCATTGACTGGTTTTAAAACTGATCAACAATGAACTGGTATGCATATGCCACAAAATGGGTAGTCAATGAACTAGTATGTTTGCTGAGTAGTTCGGAATTTGACTGCAGGGTACTTGCTGACGTGAACATCGAAGGATGGTCGGTCAGTGATATATGTACGAGTACTTATGTATGTAAATATGTTTTATGATTTGTACAGTTTTACCCAACTAGCATTCTCTATTTTTTATGCATAGGTTTGTTTGTCGCACCTACGATTATAATTATATACTTCTGTACCTAATGTACTAATTATCAAATATTTTGTAAATATATATGCACGAAGAATTGCACGAAACCCTATTTCGCACTCTTTTCACTCAATAAGATTTTGCCTTGCGCTTTTGGTTATTAACCCTAAGCTACGTTCGATTCCTCGTACCATAACAAGAGGCGGTAAGTAATCTTTCAACCCCGCTCCTCCTCCCCTTGTTATATTTTTAATTAATTAATAAACCCTGATACACAAGGTACAAATAATTAATTTTTCTTTTTTAATACAAATTTTTCAATAATCTTTCACAATACAAATAAACTATCATAAAAATTATTTTTTCATAAAAAATTACTAAAACAAATATTTTTATAACTATTTTTAATATAAATTATAATTATATTATATAAATATTATATAATAAATTCTACAAAATAAATAAATAAATAATTCATAAATCAATTTAGATTGATTTGCACAAAAATCTTCTCAATGTAAATGAAATACTTTACTTTATAAGCTTTAAATTGTCATTCTAGATACACCTTCCGGTATGTTACGACTTATCTTACTTTAAAAATAAGAGTGACGGGCGATGTGTACATATTTTTGAGCTAAAGTCAAATTTTTTACCTTTAAAATTTTACTACCAAATCCAATTTCATTAATAATTTCAAAATTAAATCCATTTAAATAAATTTATTGTAACCCATTTCTTCTTAAATATTAGCTACACCTTGATCTGATATATATATAAATTGAAATTATTGAAAATTATTATTCTAATAAGGACGGTATATAAACTGAAATACAAATTTAAGTAAGGTACATCGTGGATTATCAATTATAGAACAGGTTCCTCTGAGTAGACTAAAATCCCGCCAAATTTTTTAAGTTTCAAGAACATAACTATTACTACTTTAGTGTTTAAATTTACATTTTTAATAATAGGGTATCTAATCCTAGTTTAATTTAAAATTTTTTAAGATATTATTATAATAATTTTAAAATTTTATAAATTTAAAATTTCACCTAATAAATTTATATTTATTTTTTTTATACTTTCACTGAAAAATGTTTACTTGTATCATTTGTATAACCGCGGATGCTGGCACAAATTTAACCAATACTAAAAAATTACTAATTACAAATTTCTTTGATTTATAAAATTAATTGATAACATTTAATATTGAATGAACACATTAACCTCGCTTAGAACCTCCGTCTCAAAAACTGCACCCTGGCCAAAGTTCAGAGCGATACATTGATGCCTCAAAATTTTATAGAACAAATACCAAAAAGAAAATCACTCAAAAGAGAAAAAAAAAAAATCAATCAAAAGAGTATCACTCGAAAAAGCGATAAATTCGACGTTTTGCGCCTTTCAAAGTTCTGTAAAAACTTATTGTCTAAATTTTTTTATCCAAATCTTCAGAGAAGATAGTCAATACGTAAAACTAAATATCCATATGCTTCTTCCCCGCTTTAATTTATTAACCGATGTGTAGCATCCGAGTATCCAAAAATGTAACACTATTTGGGATATGCCCATATGTGAGCAAATAGAAGAAAATGCAAGTTCCAACAAAAAGGGGAAAAATCGCAAAAAGGAAAAGGTTATGGCGATAAAGAAGAGGTCTGTCCTGTCAGGTGGAGTCTGGTGACTCCTAATTACTTACAGTGCCCCCAAAGCCTGACTTATGTCCATCTGTCGGTCATTTAGTCATTTGCCCTAATACTCACCTTCACATAACCGAGCGCGCACAAGCGTAGCACCCACACCAAAAGAACGAAGTTAACCTTGTATCTTAGCAATGATATCCAAAAGAATTTCAACCAAACATTACAAATTTTTATTGAGTAAATTAAGTAAAAACAAGTTAGCCTATCTTAATCCCTGATCTTATTATTACAGCCTGACTTCAAATATGATTATTATAGCTATATAATTATATAGTTAAATCCAAGTATGTAGCAATAAAAAATTACAAAAAAAGAGCAAAAAAAAATGAAAGAAAGAAAAAAGTTATAGACTAAGTAATATCTGAGACATTCCATATGAAAACGTCTAATTCAAAAAGCTGGCTAGTCTCGGATTTCGCTCAAACTTTGAGGGACACTTCTTTACGGTCCTAAAGGATCAAATTTACACGCATTTAATTTTTATAACCACTGGTTTCGGACTCGTCGAATTTGAAAGATTGAAAAACGCAATTTTTAGGCTTATTTTGAAAAAAAAATTTATATTAGTTTAGGAGATCCATTAGCAGAGACCCGTAGTATGAAAATAACAAAACGAAATGTTGAGAAACATGTCCGTTTTAGAGCCTGAAAAACACGATTTTTGAAAACTAACAAATTTCGAGATAATAATTTATCTATATGAAGTGAGTTTTTTTGACCGATGGATAGGTAAGTTTCTTCTATAATATGTACCCTTAATTTCTTAAAAAAATTGAGTGGCTACTTAAAACAGTGAAGACGCCAGAGCCAGTTAAAATTGACAAAAAGGGATCAATCCCTTTATATACCTTGGGAGCAGAGGGAGATTATTGCAAAAACCACCAAAATTATAATTGCAAGAATTACTAAATGTAATTTTACTATGTAAATTCAATTTAAAAATGTTTTTGTTATGTATTTTATATTGCTGGTCTATATCTTCAAATGTAATTTTGTGTGTAAAATTTTTAATATCATCATATCTTATACTTACAAATTTTTCTTCTATATTTTCTATGATATTGGAGAAATAATAATCATTTATTTTTAATGAACAATTGTTAAATTTTAATATATAATTTCCATTAAGTGTATAGTTATCTTTTTCATATTTGTTATTCAAAATTAAATCATTTGCATTTTTTACAACTATTGTTTTTTCGTCAAGTGAAATGATTTCCAATTCTTTATTTGCTATAAGTTTACAATTCTGTTTTATTACACAGTGGGTGCTAGGTTTTAGTTGTTTTATATTATTTCTTTTTGTTTTTTATTAGGAAGAGTTGAATTTTCGTAATTTGTTCCAAGTACATATTTTGTTCCTGATCTTCATTTACATATTTATTAATTTCGTTTAATTCTTTTTCAATCATTCTTCTATCGCTCTTAACAATATTTTTGAATTGTTCTAATGCTAATATAAAATGTTCTTTTTCATATATTTGGTTATTTAAATTTTCGTTCGTCTGTAGCAAATGGTTTTGAATTGTTTTTCTATCTTCGTCAGCCGTCGTCCCGAATATCCATTTGGATACGCTTCCTACTGCATTTATTAGTTCTCTTCTTAGTCTTCTATTTTTTGGTATTAATATTCGTAATGTATTTCTAATGTCTACAGGGTCTGTATGCAATATGTCTTTGTTTTTAATTTTCATTAGGCTAATATTTTCGGTCATTTCTTTTATTATATTGCCTATTTCTTCTATCTCTGTATCTTTTACTATATCTTCTGTCTTTATTTGAATGTCAATAAAACCTACCTGGTCCATTAATTCTGTTGCTGTAAGTGATCCCTCAACTAGAAATATCCATGTCAGTAGTATCATTGTTATCGTTAGAAATTTCTTTAGATACGCTTTTTTATATCTAGGTTGTTAATTATGTCTAAGTGCTTTATAGTTTTTAATAAAACTATCTTTTCTCCTTTCTTCATAACTTATCCTGTTTTTATTAAGTTTATCTATTATTTTTCTTTTAGTATTTTCTATATTATTTTTTATTTTTTGTATGTCTACTTTGCCTAGGTGTACCTCTTTGGGAGTACATTTAATAGTATAATGGTATCTATCATTATAATTCCCAATTGCTTTTTGAATTAACTGCTTAATAGGCGTGTCTTTATTTCCTTTATATAAGTTATGTCACTCGGTGTGACTAAAACAAACAAAATATATTTTTTGGGGAGCTGAAGGCTCCTTTATTGGTTGAATTCAAACTTAGAACTAACTTACAAAGATAATAAATTCTTAAACCTAGCTTACGTTGCCGCCGCTCTGTCGTCGATTCTGCTCTTGATTTGCTGACGGCGCGGTTCCCACCGATCGCCGCATTCCTTCTTGTTTATGAGGTGTTGTGTTTCTGATGAAGCTAGCGCATGCAAGTCTGTGCAACAGGGTGTCGTTTTGCACTTAGGAATTTGTTGCCGAACCTGAGTTTTGTGCATGCGCCGTGCTAACAGCTCCCCCCCTGAAATTCAAACGTCCGCGTTTGAAGTGCTGGGTTTTGCAAATATCTGATTAAGTCCCTCTATTGCTGTTTCGGTTAATTCGATATTTGGTTTTTGATCGGTATTTTTCTTCGACCATATTTTTCGCATAATTATTACGCTCAGAATTGATAAAATTGTGATAAGGCTAATGATAACGGCGTGCTTTAATTGACTTGCCGATTCCGAATAGCCAATCTGTTTTATATTGTTTAGGTTCAGCTGTCTTAACATTTCTAAAGACAATGTTTCTTCGGTATTGTTAATTTTTGAAAAAGGCTGAAGTATAGCTGGCAGGGGATTGCTGGTTAGTCTGGCCTTGTTTGAGAATTCTTTTCCGTTAATTTTTACTGTATCATTATCGTAATGGATTAAAAAAGTACCGTTCAGGGATATGGGGTCTTCGTCAATTTGGATCTTTCCTTCGAAATTGTTTAAAAATATTATGTCTGGTGCTATTTCTTCTATTTCAGGGATGTGTTGGCTATTGGTTACGGTGCAGTTTGGCGGGCGGCTTCTTAACAAGCTACTTATACAGTTATCGCTACTTATATCTAATACACTACTTCTAACACATATTTGGAGCGAATTGTATTCTTTACAGGGTTTTAATATTCCGTACAGGGTTTCTTTGCAATCTAGTAATGAATGGAATTTAATTATGTTATTATCTTTCTTAACCGCTCTTACTTCTATTGATTTACAAATTTGGGATCCCACTGTGGGTAAGTTTACTATGTAGATTATTACTTTACTGTTTGTTGCTATCTTTACTTCGGAAAATTCGAGAGCCTCATCTAGGTTAACAAAAGGAATTTCATCTTTATCAAAAATTTGCTTAACGATATCTGTTTCTTCGTTTGACACAATGTAGGAATTTACTATATTGGCCTTCGCCCAATGTATCGCATAGGCGATATTTACTATTTCTTCTTTTAAAATTTCCAATTTATATTTCAATCTGAGGAATGCTTCTACTCCCTTGTTTTTATCACTTTGCAATTCTTTAGTAATGTTATTTGTAATGTTCGTAATTTCGTTAATTTTTTCAATTGTAAGCTTATTGATAAGGATTTGATTGTTGTTGTTTTCGAGGACATTATTTAATTTATTTACGACTATTTCATGATCTTCATGATCCGGATTTCCGGCAATCCATTTCCATGCACTGCCAATGAAATTTAGGGATCGTTTAGATCGACTTTCTATTTTCAGATTATTTAGGTGGGTCCGTATTTGGGATATAAGGAGGGATATGAATGGGTAGTTTGGATTTTTGGAGAGCTCTTCCATATGTGCCCTGGATTCAATGTCTTCCAGGATGTAGTTGTATTTTTCTATGTCAATTTCGTGTATTATTCTAAATGTTCCAGTTTGTAGTTTGGCTGTCCCTCTTTCTACTGTAACTAGTTGTGCGTTGGAATAGTCAAGGATCCTTACCTCGGCGAGGCACAGTCGCACCAATAACAGTCTGAAATGAGATATGTCAAAAAGCGTTAGTTTCGTATTCTGCTCTTGTGTATGACTTGACCTTTCTCTGTTATAACTGTACTATTTCTATTTTCTCTAACTATCTCCTTACTATACTGTTTGCTTAGCTTAGTACCTAATCTTCTATTTTTCTTAACATAAATTATCTGTCCTGGTAAGTACGTCTTAATTTCGTGTTTACTCTTGTTGTGGAGCTCGATGTCCTTCCTTTGCTTCTGGGCGAGTTTTTGCAAGTTGTTTTGTCGTGTCCTTTCTATGTCCTCTGGCGTAAATGTCACGTTTCTGCAAAAGAACAGGTCTACCGGTCTCTTCCCTGTAACTGTATGAATGGTGTGGTTGTATTCCGAAACCGATCTTTCCAGAAGCTCTTCGAAGTTTCTGTGTCCGCCGTTTTCTTTGATGCAGCGCATTATCTCCGTCAGTGTGGAGTGGAATCTCTCCACTTGTCCGTTTGCTTGACTTCTGTATGGTGGTGTAGTATAGACTTCGATTCCCAATTCGTCCTTCATCATGAACATAATAGAGTTGGAGTTGAGTGATGGCTCGTTATCGATTACCACTATCCTTGGGACACCGAAGTTAAACAAAATGTCCCTTAGAGGTCTCCTAACGTCCTCTATGGCTCTGCTATTCAACATTTTTGTTACCGCATACTTTGTGAACTTATCCAATGCGGTCATGACCCTCTTGCCTTCCGTCAGAAAAATATCTATGTGTACTGTATGTCCCGGGAAAGTTGGTAGTGGAGTTGCTGCTAGTTTTGGCTTGTTTGGGTGTCTCTCGTATTTATTTTCTTTGCACACCGTGCAGTTGGTTATGAGTCGTTTGATTTTGTTTACCATTCCTGGAAAGTAGTTTTTTTCAAGGATCTGAATCTTATTCTCCTTTGCGCTCCTGTGCGCTCTCAAGTGCTCCCTTAGGATAACTTCTTCCTGTTCCTGTTCGCTGCTGATATCGTCCACGATTTTCTGGGTGTATCTGCACTTGTAGTTGCTAAAATATTCAGGGTAGATATTTTGAATTTTCCCCATTGTGCTTTCGCTCGTGCAAATTCCATTAATCACCGAAGGATTCAAATATCTTTTTAGTAGTTCTGTTAAGTTCTGTTCGTTAAATTGTGGCTCCTCAACTATGTGTCGATGAATGGTTGGGAAGACTATTTTGAATTGATAGGATGCTGTTTCTGCCTCTTTGAGAAAAATTTGATTTTTAAAAACATTCACAGGCATTTCTGTACATGGAATAAGGTTATGATTGGAGCTATCGTCGCTATGAATGGTAGGAGTAAGTGAATTAATTTCGTTCGGTATTCTGGACAGTGTATCTGCTACTACATTCGATTTTCCCGGCTTATAGATCAATTCATGGTTGTATTCCTCTAGTATTGCCTTCCACCGTTTCATTTTGCTGTTTGCGTTTTTATGGTTAAGGGCATACGTTAGAGGTTGGTGGTCGGTGATTATTTTTACTTTCTTAGATCCGTACAAATAGCTTCTTAGCGCGTACAGAGACCAGATTATCGCAAGCATTTCTTTTTCGTTGGTGGCGTAATTTTCCTCCGTTTTGTTAAGTGTCCGTGAAATAAAGGTTATAGGGCGGTCGCCCTGCGACAGGACTGCTCCTATTGCGAAGTCAGAGGCATCTGTGGTAAGTTCGAATTCCTTTTCGAAATCTGGGTGGACTAGGACTATGTCTCTTGAAATGAACGTGCTTTTAATTTTGTTAAACGACTCTACCGCTTCTTCGTTCAACTGAACATCTATTTTTCTGGAGTTTCGCTTTGAGACATTACCGGCTTCTCCCCTAAGGAGTGATGTTAGAGGCTTAGCTATTTTCGCATAATCCCTAATAAATCTTCTATAGTAACCCGACATGCCCAAAAAGGATCTCAGCTCCTTCAAATTTCGGGGAACTGGGAAATTCGCAACGGCTTCCACCTTTTTAGGGTTGGTTTTAATTCCATCTGAACTGACGACGTATCCCAAGAATTCCACCTCTTGCTTAGCAAATTCGCATTTATTTAACTGCACTTTCATATTAGCGCTTTCTAAGGTTTTGAAAACCAGTTCCAGATTTTTTAAGTGCTCTTCTTCGTTTTTTCCAAAAATTATTACATCATCGATGTAAACATAACATCGAACTCCTATGTGCTGCCTAAGGATATCGTCTAAAGCTCTTTGAAATGTTGCTGGGGCATTCTTCAGCCCGAAGGGAAGTCGGAGGAATTCATATTTTCCGTTATTAACGGAGAATGCGGTTTTTTCCACGTCTGATTCGCGTAGTGGTATTTGGTGGAATCCGCTTTTCAAATCTATTACAGTAAATAGCCTATTGTTTCCGAGGTTCGATAGGACTTCATTAATTTCAGGAATGGGATATTTGTCTGGGATGGTCACCGAGTTAAGCTTGCGGTAGTCGATAACCATACGATATTTTTCTTTGCCGGATGCATCCGGCTTTTTGTTAACTATCCACACGGGTGAGTTGTATGGAGATTTAGATTTTCTAATTATTCCGTTGTCGAGGAGCTCTTCTATTTGTCGTTCGATTTCTTCTTTGAGTGCCATAGGATAAGGGTAGGGCTTAGAGTAGACGGGCGTGTCGCTAGTTGTGCGTATCTCGCCCTTTACTAGGGTAGTAAAAGTAAGTTTCTCATCTGGATCAGAAAATAAATTCGGGCACTTCATAATGATATTCCTAATGCGCAGTTGTTGTTCTGCAGAGAGATGTGGGGTGTTTATATTGACGGTGTTAACTTGCTGAGATGCTCGTTGTTTTAAAGGGATGATGACTCCCGGAAAAATGGTCATGGTGCTTTTCTCGGTATCTATTATAGCCTTAAGCTTCCTCAAAGTGTCATTCCCGATGATTCCATGGAATGAGTTTAGGGGTGGCAGAATAAAGAATTTAATTTTCCCCACGTTGGGTCCGAATACGTCTATGAATGCGTGTTGGGTTATCTCGATAGTTCCTGCCACTGATTCCACCTTGAATGGTTTGTTTGGCAGTGGGTTTCTTATCCTAGTTGATTGTATGTAGTTTTTGTTGGACCCTGTGTCTATCAGGAAATCCACTGTGTCCCCGCGTCTTGTCACGAGTTCGTAGTAAGGAAGCGAGGACGGCGTTAATCTAAAAAATTAATCAAGTCGGGCTCAGTTTGGTTTTGATCTTCGGAAGTAAAGTTTATTTGTCCCCCTGTAGTCCCGTTTCCTTGTTGGGATGTTCCGTAATAGTCGTCTTGGGGGTAAGTATCGTAGATCCGGTTCGGGTCCGGATCTCCTTGGTAATCATTCAAATTCAATGGGCCTGTATTTGCGTGAAAGTTACGCTGCATTTTGTTGGGAGGGCGAGTATGTTGTGAGGAAAGTGGGCGTTTCTGGGCTTGGGGCTGGGTATTATAACCGGTGTTAGGTCTATTTTGGAAATTGACCTGCCTAGAGTGTAAGGAGGGGTCTACTTCCATTGGGACTGGTGGCTTTGGTGGTAGGTTGGGCCGGTTGTTAAAACCCGAATTGTATTGTTGTTGTGGTATGTTGGGCCGGCTGTTGTATTGTTGTTGGAAATTATTATTTGGGCGATTATTAAAGTTCCCTTGATTTGGTTGTCCTCGAGGATTCATGTTGGACGTTCTATAGTTATTGTAGTTTCTTAAGTTGTTGTTGTTGTTATAGTTCCGCGGTAAGGGCACCGAATAAGTGAGTTCAGGGTAAAAGGGTCTATTATTATTCGTGTTAGTTAGGTCAGGATAAAAAGATCTGTTATTATTTATGTTATATCTGGGGGGTCTTGGAGGTAGTTGACTAAGGGATTTATTTACGGTGTAGGCATGATTCATGCGGAAGGACATGTTATCCAATTTTTGGCACAAGTTTAGAGCCTGAGGCAAGGTGGTGGGCTCGCGGATGCTGAGAAGGCGAGGTAAATCGCCGTTCAGCCCGCGTACGAAGGTATCGAGAGCTTTCTCCCGATACGAATTTGTCATCGTCCTTATTGCTTCTTCGCCAAGGTCAAGACATGCAATCTTGTCCAAGATCAGCGACAAGTGCTGGTAAACCTTTTGGTAGAAGATAGAAATATCATCATGACGTTGGGCCAACGTCGTCATCTGGTACTCGAGGGTACCGATGTCTCTCTTATCGGAATAGTGCATCATCAGGCACTTGCGGATTTGATTCCATTCGAGTGGGGTACTGTAGGATTCAAGGGCAGTGTCGGCGTCGCCGACAATTTTGTGCCTTATGGTGTGCAGAATGGAAAAATATTTGGGAGTATCCTTCAAGGCTTCGTATGCCTTGAGGATTCTGTCGACGCTCTTTCGCCATAAACTGAACTCTCCAGGTTTACCGGAGAATTCCCGTAGGCATTTGACCATGTCTGGTATTCTGTCCAGATCATTCATGTTAGTTCTATTCAGTATAATATTTGATTCTATGCCCGTGGAGTCACCGATGACAGGACTCTATTACGTTAGGATTAGGAACAGAAGGGTTTGGGGGGTCTGAGGGGGGATCGGATCCACCTGCGTAATCGAGTCGCATCTGGTTAATCCGCTCCACCAATTCTTCTGCGGAAGTACCTGGCATTTCTTCTTTGTTGATATATAAAAAGGAAACTACTCACTCTTGTTCTGCTACTCTTACTCACAAAATTTGATTTGATTGATTTCCTTTTGCTTTAGCAATTACACTTTTTTCCTTCTCTATAATTAACTTTTAACAATTTTTCTTTAGCTTTTCAATTTTCCTTCTTTTACTTTCTTTTTTATAACTAAATTTACACAATTTTCTCGATTTATTTTTCTTTTCGCATTAGCGACTTCACAATTTTCTTTAGCTTTTCAATTTTCCTTCTTTTATTTTCTTTTTTATAACTAAATTTACACAATTTGTTTCCGATTAACCTTTCTTCTCGTATTAGAGACTAAACAGATTTTTCCTTTTACTTTTTGCAACTTTTCGAGATTTATTACAATTTCTTTTTCCTTTTTGTTTTCTCACTTTTCTTGCTTCTTCTCATAAATTTTTTCTTTTCACAATTTTTTCATTTTTGATTTATTGCAATTTTCTTTTTTTCTTTTTGTTTTCTTAGTAAACAAATTTCTCTTTTACCTTTTGCAACTTTTCGAGATTTATTACAATTTTTCTTTTTCTTTTTGTTTTCTTACATTTCTTGCTTCTTCTCAGAAAATTTTTTTCCTTTTCACAATTTTTCCGTTTTTGATTTGTTGCACTTTTCTTCTTTATTTTTTCTTATGCAATTTTTTCTTTTCACAATTTTTCATTAACATACGTTATTAACATCGCCGCGCTGGAGTCGGGGTTTTTAGCGATGTAGGGCTGTCTCGTTCCTTGCGTGTACTAGAGGTCCTTCGATCGTGTTCTTGTCCGACTCCTTGTCGGAATAGGTGCTGCTGTTTTAATTAAACGATAATTAAACGATAATTCAAACGGTACGCGGCCTTACTTTTTGGTTTTCAGGCTTAACTACTTCGACGCGTGGCGGTCCCTGCTCGGGCGCCAGTTATGTCACTCGGTGTGACTAAAACAAAAAAATATATTTTTTGGGGAGCTGAAGGCTCTTTTATTGGTTGAATTCAAACTTAGAACTAACTTACAAAGATAATAAATTCTTAAACCTAGCTTACGCTGCCGCCGCTCTGTCGTCGATTCTGCTCTTGATTTGCTGACGGCGCGGTTCCCACCGATCGCCGCATTCCTTCTTGTTTATGAGGTGTTGTGTTTCTGATGAAGCTAGCGCATGCAAGTCTGTGCAACAGGGTGTCGTTTTGCACTTAGGAATTTGTTGCCGAACCTGAGTTTTGTGCATGCGCCGTGCTAACATATAGTATTCTAAACTTTTCGGCTATTGTGTTATGTAATCGCTCTACATCAGCATTACCCGTGTGGCTATTTGGTTTAGTGAGATGCAAATCAACATTTTCGCTAGTTAAAAATTCTTTCCTTCTCAATGCCTTAAATTCGTTGTCTGCTATTATTTTCTTTGGTTTCCCTATTTTTGCAAAATGGTCTTCGAGTTTTTCGATTATTGTAATGGGATTTCTATCATTTAATGTATATGCTGCACCGAATTTAGAAAATTTATCTATTATAGTTAAGAACCGGAACCCTTTCATCATAACTGTCTACGTGAACAATTTGATTTTATCTAATGGAGTTTCAGTATAATAGAATTTAGGTTTTATGGGATTTCCTTATATGAATTAATTCCATAATTGTTGGATAATAAATTTTATATTTTATTTGATTATATGTGTCTTGTATACCCGAATGCATACTTTCTTTTACATGGTAGAAGGATATTTGCTTAACGGCTTCCACTTCAGTTTCCAAATCTTGTGCTCTATTGGCGCACTTGATAAACTTTATTTGTTTATCATTTGAATACATGGAAATAAGCTTTTCTTGCACCACATTATACTTGTGATCGTTAAGCTCTGAGAATATCCCTATACGTCCCTTCCTTATATATTCTCTAAAAATTTCGCCCATTTTCACAAAATCGCTCTTTGCTATGAAAATTATTATTTTATTGTGAAGCACTTTCAATTCTTCCGTTTTATCGTTTGGTAAAATTATTTGTGTTTTATACTTATTAACGATCTCCTCTTTTATAGGAAAGTAATCACCCAGATTTTCCTCTGCTGAATGTTTGGTGGCTATTGTTGCATCATCTTCTAAGTTACATATTATATTTAATTCCGAACAATCCTCCTCTAAATTTATAAATATTATATGAAGTTGAATTTTCTTCCTCATTTTTCTCATTTTCTTGTTCTAAACGACTTAACGTTATTTTTGGTAAGGATTCCGAGGCTGATTCATAAAAAAATTGTATTTAGTTCATCACAAAAATTGTCTCACTAAAGCGATCTTTGCTATAATTTGGACACTGGTTTCCTGCTCTTTGAGTCTCTAGGCAATTAACTTCGATGTTATCTACTTCCATTGGTTCTATATTTTGTTTCCTTTGACCTGACCTATTATCCGGTCTTCTTTGAAACAAATTATTTTCATTATACTCCTTATTTTTAGGAATATATTGGGGATTATGTTTAGACTGTCCCGAATTATTAACCCATCTTTTCTGGTCATATGTTTGGGGATTTTGGCTAACTTGACCCGAATTATCTTTATTAGCTTGCCCTTGATTTGCATTGGTATTAGGTTGATGGTAATTGATTTTATAATATCTATGATCTGCATTATTTGATCTGTTTGGGTATTGTCTATTATATTTCTTGTCGTCTCTGGCTATTTTTCTGTATTCTGGTCTTATACATGTGTCTTCAAATCTTCTCCTAGTCAGAAGTCTTAAAATTTGATTTAAATTTGTTTCCTCATAAATTTTGTCGAGTAGCGTTCCCTGAGTAATTTCTTTTACTGTGTTTACTAATAGACTGTCCACGTTTGTCAAGTCTATGTAATGGTCGCCCCTATAATAAACTGTCAGTTCGTCTGCTTCGTATTTAATGTTTTGAATTTCAACAATTAACTCATTCACTGTACTTACTTTCAGATTTGATATCATCCTATATATATGGTGGGGTTATACATTTGGCCTATATCTCAATTTTAACGTTTCTTTAATTAACTGCCAATTGTCTGGCTCGGGTATATTTATTCCTGTTCCTGGATAGTCTTATAGAATATTGTACGTACCGATTCTCGTTTTAATGCTTCATTGAGTATTGTAGATAAAAAGTATTCTATGCTGCTGAAGAAACTCTTTACGGTTATATCACCTGTACCCGTGAACGTTGGTAGATTATTTATCGCCTTGAATATATTAGCCCTGTCGGTACCATGACTTTGTTGTTGTTGATTTTGTAGCTCCAAGTATGCACTTCGAACTTGCTCGATTTGTTGTTGTCTTCTCGCTAGTTCCTCTACAAGTTCTACTGGAGACATATTTGACTGTTCTTTAGCCTGTGCCATACTTACTTCGTCAAATGCTCGTTGTCGATTGATTCGTTTAATGATGATTGATGTTTTTCTTTTTGTTTTCGATTCAGTGGTGTAAGCTACGTTTTGTGTCCACTACACTAATCTTTACACTTTCAAAATTTTTGATCTTCTGTTCTTCAGTGGTGATAACAAGGATTTATGTCCACTGCACTGATATTTTCGCTTTTTAAAAATCTTTTGTTCTTTAGTGGTGTTAACAAGGATTTGTGTTCACTGCACTAATATTTTCGCTTTTTAAAAAATTTTTTGTTATTTAGTGGTGTTAACAAGGATTTGTGTTCACTGCACTAATACTTTCGCTTTTTAAAAATCTTTTTATTTTCTTTTACGGTTCGATCACTGGATTCCAAGTTGTATTGAAATCCTACCGTCTGCCAAATGTGTACTTTATAGTACGTCCGAACTTTTTAAAAAAAAGAAGTAATTTTGTTGAAAGCGAGCTGCCGCTTGAAGTGGTGACATCAGACTGACCTTATTAATTACTTTTACTTAAAATGTAACTTAACAATTTTCTTTATACATATGTATTGACTATGCTTATTTGTTATTGTAGAAATGCTTACTTATCTTTAAGTGGAAAGGCTTGGTTTTGTTTATTCAAATTATAATTAATTGATTTTTGCAATTCTACACTTCTAGGTAAGTTTAGCTTGAATTTACTAAATAATGCAATGCTGCATTATCATGTTAAAATGGGACCGGAAGTTAGTTTCGATTTTGTTATTGAGTCTATGAACTTATCTATATCATCAGAAAATGATATGTATGTATTAGGAGGGTCATTGCCCTTATATTTAACTTCCGCGCTACCATTAATAAATAAATAACGTGCAAAAAAACTCAAATGTGCGAAAAAATAACAATAACAATGTTGGTGCTGCTACTGCTGATGCTGATACGCCTCTTGGCATAGTTTCTGGTTTGATGTTGCTGACGCTGCTATCAGCGACTCTGCTGAAATCACATATGATAACAATAATACTGGCTCCGTTGTTGTTGGCACTAACACTGGTGCAACTGTTGAAAATTCTGAGCTCGCTGCTTCTGGTTCTGCTTCTGCTGAGGGTAGTGTTGATGTCGCTGCTTCTGGTTCTGCCGAGGGCAATTCGTCAGGTGCTAACAATGACAATACTCAAGCAGAAAGTACAGCTGATCATTTGCAAGATGATGATGTACAGTGGACTATTGTTCCTAACAAGCTTCATAAAAAAGCCACCCATCGTAATCATCGTATTATCGGCTCTAATGCTGAATCCCAGCTGGGTGTAATTGTTCGTCGCAAATGGCTGCACTTATCGTCGTTTGTACGCACTGTAACATATGATGATGTTATTACTTATGTGGCTAATCAAGCGAATCTTAATTCTAGTTCCCTATTGTGTTATAAGCTTGGCCGAATTGGTACTGACCCAAGCGTCATGAGGTGTGCAAATTTTAAGCTTGGTGTTCTGCTAGCACACTATAAAAAAGTGTTTAAATCAAATACATATGTGGCCGGCCAATGTTACAGTTCGACCTTTCGATTTTTTTCAAGTGGACCTTCAGCCTCAGGACAAGAAGTAAAAGGCCCCTCTACTGCTGGTAATCGTAAAATTAAAATATATTACCAGAATTCATCTGGGCTTAGAACCAAATCTGAGTCCGTATACACTTTCAGCTCCGAACTAGAGTATGACTGCCTCGTCATAACTGAGACTTGACTTATGATGATTTCGTTTCATCGAAAAAAAATTTACACTTGCACGTTGAACATGTTTACACCCTTGCACAGAACACTGTAAAAGTGTGATAAAAGTGCACCCGTTCTACATGAACCTGCTATCGATAAAACGAACAAAAACCACTGCCCAATTTGCTACGCTATGTGCATGAAAAATTAAGTTTCGTTTATCACCCATAAGTATTTAATTGTTATTGCAAAATTCAATTTATTTCACCAAATTTATCTGTCAAATAGAATTTTCGGTAGCTGATTTTCAGTGCAATCAGCTACCCTGTCAAAGCTTCAGCGGGTAAAAAGTGTTAGTTTTTTACACTCCTGAAGTGTACATTTTTAGGAAACGAAAATATATCATATTTGACGTTTTACCTTCATTTTGCAAACGAAAACGGAAAAATGAAGAGTGTAACAAAAATGCATATTTTTTTGATGAAACGAAATCACCATTAGTGAAAATTTTTTCGAATTAAAAGATAAAGAATTTGATAAAACTGATCTAAGCAGGCGTGGCGGCGTTCTTATTGCTGTACGTAAGCATCTTCGTGCTTCGTTTTTCCAGCTGAATAATCCTGACTCCTTGCTCGATCAACTGTGTGTTAAGCTGAATTTCTCTTGTGGATTGCTGTACATTTGCTTGTCTTACATACCACCAGGTAGCTGTGATGATCTTTACAAGGCGCATGTTGACAATATTTTATCTGTTCAAGACATTATTGGTGACAATCAACTTTGTATTTTTGGCGACTTTAATCTGGGTAATATTTCCTGGAGTTGTTTAGATGGTAATGTCTTTCTTACTCCATCAAATGATACAACTTTCTCTGAGTGTTATTTAATAGATAATTTGCAAAGTTTTAAATTATTACAAGTTAATAATATTTTTAATTTTTTAAATAGATTATTATTATTGCTTTTAGAAAATTTGGATGTTACTGGCTGCTATGATGTATTTAAGACAATAATATCTGACATTTGCCTAATTCATATCCCAAGGCTTAGTACAAAAACCAATAAAAGACCGTGGTATTCAAAAGATCTTAAACGTTTGAAGAATTTGAAGAATAAGTTTCTTAAAAAGCATAAACAGTCAAATAGTGAGCATTTTCGCAGGCGTTATCCAACATTTTTTTGGAGTTACATAAAGTCAAAGAAAAAGTGTTCGGATATACCTTCATCTGTGCAGTTTAGAGGGGTTTCAGCTAACTCCTAATCTGTTTGCGGATTATTTTTCCTCTAATTATATTTCTGACAATACTAGTACTGTTATTTCCGACGAAATTCTTTCAAGCTTTGATACTTCTATCAACTTTGAGAAACTAAGCTTGACAGAACTAGATATTGCAAATGGCATAGAGCAGCTTAAGATATCAACTACAACTGACGCCGATGGTATTTCAGCTGTGTTATTAAAAACTGCTCTTCTCTGATTGCTCCGTTATTGTATATTTTTAATAGGGCGCTGTCGTCTGGTATCTTCATAGATGCTTGGAAATTAACTTCTATTACGCCTATTTTTAAGAAAGGCAATAAAAATAACATTGATCAGATTTCCAAACTGTTCACCGTGTCGAAGCCGTTTGAGTGCATAATTAAGGATAAAATATACTTTGAGGTGAAAGACCTGCTTTGTCCTCAACAGCATGGTTTTATTCCGGGTAGATCTACTCTAACTAATTTAGCTGTTTTCACCGAAGACTGTTTGGATTCTTTTCATAAAGGAAAATTACGGATTTTCCAAAGGCCTTTGACAGGGTATCTCACCGAGTTCTCCTAGGTAAACTTGAAGGTTTGGGATTCCACTCTCAACTATTAAATTGGATCTCATCCTACTTAAACAGCAGACGTTGCATCGTTCGACTGGAAGGTACGTCTTCTTATTCTTTTGTAGCTTCCTCTGGGGTTCCCAGGGTCCTCGGACCCTTGTTGTTTATTCTTTTTACCAATGATATTTCATCTTGTTTCTCAAGGTGCAATTTTCTTCTTTACGCAGATGATTTAAAAGTTTATTCTGAAGTTAAGTGCTTGGAAGATTCGCTCATCTTACAGGGCGAGCTGGACAATTTGTACCAGTGGTGCGATCGCCATCGATTATCTCTTAACATTTCCAAGTGTCACTATACTTCTTTTGGTAGGCTCGTAAGCAATATTCCAACATCGTACCGTTTCTTGAATGTTGCGCTACAAATGATTAATAGCTTCGTCACATACAACGTTCGTCGCTGCATCATGCATTGACAGATGAGTTGAACGCATGCATTTCAGTTGAGAACGACAGATAGAGCTTCGCGAGGGACATCTGTAGTGCAAACTTTCGCCAACTTTCAACTTTTGATGCATACAAAGCATAAGAAGAAGCATTTGACATTTGTTTTTCGTTGCGCGCTTTCAATATTTTTGCAAAAAAAGTGGTGAAATTTATTAAAAATTAAAATAAATATTATAAAACAAAAGAAAAATGGAATTTAATTTAATTGAAGCAGTCCAAATGCATCCGTGCATTTATGATAAAAGCTCGAAGGCTTACAAAAGTAGATTGGCCAAAGAAAAGGCGTGGAACGCTGTGGCCGCTGCTACAGGCGTCGATGGTAAGTGTCTTTTGTGGCCACTGGATTGTATAAAATACAAGAACCGTGCCCCAGTGGTCAGTACTCCAGATCCGGATAAAAATTTGGCATTTAAATGCAACAATATTAGGATCACAACATTGTTGCGTGCATGCGTCTGCATGCCAATAATTTTCTAGTGTATGGTGCACTGCTTGTTGTAACAAAAACCTTCCAAAGGTTGAGTTGTATTTTCATTGCACTCCGAAATAAAATTAAATCATTTAGTTGGAAAGCTGTGGAACACTTTTGCCGAATGCAAGTTCTCTATTCAAGAAGATGGACACACCGATTGGATTTCATGCATGCGTTTCTCGCCCAACCACTAATCCTATAATTGTATCATGCGGTTGGGATCGCACTATTAGGGCCACTTGCATAAAAGCCGATTAAGCCTAATCGGTGATTAAACTCCGGTTAGTCGTTATCAGCTTTTATGCAAGCGGCCCTTAAAGTATGGAACTTGGCTAACTGCAAGTTGGAGAACATGGCCATAATGGTTACATACCCTGTAGGGAAAATCTCTAGTTCAGAGCTAGTTCGCTTCTAGTGCGTTCCGAACCAGTACTAGTTCGCAAACTATCTTTTTTACATGAAATCAACTGGCGAATTTAACATGGCGATGTCCTAGGCTGGAACTAGTACAAAATTCGACAGTTTGGATCTAGTTCGTTTATTGGTACTATTTCTATAGTTCTGAATATAAATTAAATACAAAAACTTAAATTCAAATACCCTGTAGGGAAAATCTCTAGTTCAGAGCTAGTTCGCTTCTAGTGCGTTCCGAACCAGTACTAGTTCGCAAACTATCTTTTTTACATGAAATCAACTGGCGAATTTAACATGGCGATGTCCTAGGCTGGAACTAGTACAAAATTCCATAGTTTGGATCTAGTTCGTTTATTGGCACTATTTCTATAGTTCTAAATATAAATTAAGTACAAAAACTTAAATTCAAATACGAATCCAAATGCCTTTTAATGACTCCTCAAACACTGGTTTCGAACTAGTGAAAATGTAATCCCTAACGGAGTTATTCTTATTGGCCACTTTATATCTAGTTCTGATCCTGGAATTTGTTCAGTAGTGCCTGGGTTCCCTGCAGAGAACTAGTGAAAATGTAATCACTAACGTACTAGTTCTTATTGGCCACTTTATATCTAGTTCTGAACCAGAAATTTGTGTCACTAGTGCCTAAGTTCCCTGCAGGGTATGTATAAATACCAGGATCGCTAACATTTTACCAAATGTAGCAGTGCATCGTACTCTAGCAACGCACCATAAATTTTATCCGGATCTGTTCAGTTAGATTTTTCAGTAGCCATGGTGTTTAATTTAAATTTTTCCAGTGGATCAGTGCGGTACCCGCTGGAGAACACTACGCGACCGATTTGTTAAGGAATCGAACGCCATGTATACGCCTTCGGGGAGTGGTGCAAGCGAAAGACCTGCGTGGCAGTACATGGAGGCAATGGCTTTTTTGCAGCGACACATCGAACCACGCAGGTAAGTACCCCATAGAACTGTAGTGCAGTAAATAAAGTAAGGCCAAATTATAGTAGTGAAATTAGTGTTTTAATTGAATCAAAAAATGTAATTTCCGCTTTCGGGTTATTATGCGATAATAGTCGGCTCAATATTTTTGAATAATTTTTGAAACTTTTTTCAAGCAACCTTTACATAGTCTTAAATTTGAAGCTTCCAACTTCAATTTTTCAAAATTATATTACGAAAGAAAAATTAATATTCTGATAATATCATCCGACTTCATCCATTTTCAATAGCAATCTACTCTGGCTAAAAAGTAACCTGTATACCATATCGATGCCTGAGTGGAAGCTCACCCTATCTCGACAGTCAGTTCGAAAAAGCCCTATTTCAATTTTTTTTTTTTCAAAAACGCCCTATCTCAGAATTTGTTTCAGAAACGCCCTATTTCAATTTTTTTTTCGAAAACGCCCTATCTCAGATTTTGTTTCAAAAACGCCCTATTTAAATTTTTTGTTCAAAAACGACCTATCTCAGAATTTGTTTCAAAAACGCCCCATTTCGGCTGCCTGATTATAAAAGCTGTAACACAAAAGTAATAAAATTTAAAACTTCTAGTGGCTGAGGTTAAATTAGTTTTATTTTATTAGAGAATCATAAAATACGTGGTGTACTTCGGGAATTATAAGTTTTTTATATTTTTTCATATAAGTATTTTATATAAGCATTATTTTGTTGAGGCAGGACTGAAATTTTCCTCAAATTCATTATTCTGATGGCCTTCCAATTTTCGTCATTTGCAGGTGGCCGAAAATCATAAATTTCCTCTTGTTTCTTGTTTGTTTGAACTAGTTGTGAACACATGAGTAGTGAAACTTGAAGCAAATTCTGAGATAGGGCGTTTTTGAAAAAAAGGATTCACTAACGATAAGTTTTGAAATGTACACTTTTTTCATATAAAAATTGTTCGAAGAAAAAATATATATTTTAAAACTCACCGATACTGAATCTAGGGCCAGATCTGGCTATAAATATTAAATGTGTGTGAATTTGTTTCTTTAGGACCTCAAAGAAGTATCCCTGAAATGTAGAACGAAATCCGAAACATGTCAGCTTCGTGGATTAGACGTTTTCTTTTTTTCTCTTATTTCCCCGAACTACATTCAACTAAATTTTACTACTATTGTTTTGGCCGCAGGTGTATACATTTTTTTAGTATACATACAGTATACCTCTAAAATCAAAGAATTTGATAAATATATATTTTCAGTACAACCGGAAATACATCGTTCAACAAAAATGGTCAAATTAGTTCACCCAAACCAGATGTCGCACGCCCGAAATATATATTTAAATCGCCTGCTCAATCCACACATCAGTCACAACCAATTTTTCCTTCGCCACCAGGGAAGCTGAAATGTCAACAGGCGGTCGTAAAACGTGTATCTCAGTCACAGCCTGTACAATCCATACATACGCATACGGTTTATTCTTCGCCACCAAGCAAAGTAAACTGCCAGCAGACGGCGGTAAAATATACTTCCCAGTCACAACCCATATTGGTTACATATAACGATCAAGTTTATGGTCATGAGGAGCAGACAGATCCACTTAATTCACAGCCTGTCTTTGAACAATTGTTCGATGATGAAGTCGTGATTCAGTAATCGCAGAGTGCTGAGCCACCAACAGTTGTCGAACAATCACCGTTGTCGTACCATACCGCAGAAGAGCCAAGTGAAACCCCATCCAGGTCAACGAAAAGAAAAAAAGACGAGGATAGATTTGACACTCTCTGTGGGACTGTAACGGAATGGATAAAGAAGTCAGAACCTACCTCACGTCCAACTAGTCGTAATTCTGACTTTCTTAATGTTCTAGACACCTATCTTCTAAAATTTGAAGAAGATGTCCAGGACAAAATGAAAATTGATATTTTAAATTTTGTTTTTAGTGGAGGACAATATAGTCTAATGTAAAAAAACTAAAAATAATTGGGGGCGTAGTTATAGTCGAAATAAAATGAGGAGCTCCAAGCCAAAACGCAATAAATTACCACCTAATTTTTTTTTTTTTGAGATATTGATGGGACTCCACTCCCCCTTCTGAATATCTATATAACAGCATATTTTCGCTGTAAAAACATTTATCTATGAACTTTTTATATGTAACTTATTGCATTTTGGATTGGAGAGCCTCAAATGTCTCATTTTATTTCGACTATGACTAGAGCTCTTGGGATTTCAAGTATTTGTATTGTATTTTTGATAAATCAAGTTTTGCTACATACGACATTCGTATTCTGAGGTAGCTATATGTAAATTATTATATTATTATACAAAAAAATTTTAGTTTGGTAACATATGTACATACGGTCAAAGACCATAAATTGAATTTTATTGTTAACATACGGTCAAAGACCAAAAAGAATGACAAAACTTATACTATAAGATACAATGTAAAGCCTTATATACACTTCTTTTTGAGCGTGAACATGAATGGGCGTGAGCAATTTTCTTTTGTGTAATATATTGATGATATGATTTCTTTTTTTCCAAAAAAAAACATGTGTAAGTTGAACGCACAATGAATGCAATAGAAAGTCTCCACTCATTCACGCTCACGTTCACACAGAGGTGTATGGCAGTCTTAAAATCCGCCGTCCTATTTAAGAATGTGGGTACCTACATATTTTTTTCGAAAATTAGTTAATTATATAGGTGGAAGCATATTGAAAATCCCAATTTACTCATGCAAAAAAATTTTGGTTGAATCAAGTTTAGCATCTGCATTTCGCATACATTTCTAAAAAGATTACTTTTAGTTACAAAATTAACATGTAGATACCCACATTCTTAAATAGGACGGCAGAAATAAAATGAACTGAATTTAAAAGTACAAAATGTAGAAATATAATTTATACATGAATAGAATTTTAGTTTGTTAACATACATACGGTCAAAGACCATAAATTGATTTTTTTGTTAACATGCGGCCAAGACCAAAAATAAAATGAACTGAATTTAAAAGTACAAAATGTAGAAATAATATGTTGATATTATTTCTTAAATAGGACGGCAGAAATGAAATGAACTGAATTTAAAAGTACAAAATGTAGAAATATAATTTATAAATAGAATTTTAGTTTTTTAACATATATACAGTCAAAGACCAAAAAGAAATTTTTAAATTATTTTTTTATTATAAATTTTTTATAAAATTACGCGTTTACGAGCTTTTCGCGGTGTTTATATGATTACATGAATACCATGAACATGTAACAAAACCAACAACTTTGTAAAATACGCACTGAAAAATCAATTTTTGTATGGATTAATAAATAAACTCAAATACATATATCTTTTAATTCTAACTTTTAAATCGTCGCCTGGATAAATTTTTGTCGTATGTTTTGGTCATGTTCATTTGGCAACAGTTTAATATATAAAAAAGCTCTACTACATCCTTCCTCCAATGGTATGAGTTGCTAGTCCTTGAGCTGGTCTCTTAAATTAAATGCAGTTCTGGACGCATTATTTGAGCACGCCGGCCTAGCATTTTGGAGAGGGACCGGAATTTCATTTCTCCATAACCCTCTTCTAATGCCACCGTTCTCTTCCTGATCCACTGCTTCAGGCGGGCAATAACTGCCATCGAGCATTTTGAGAAAATTGTGCAAGACGACAGTGGCCTTCACAATTTTCTCGGCGGAAGCAGGACTCATCTGCAACGGGCTCAAAAGTATTCGCCAACGGCAAGCCAAAATGCCAAAAGCATTTTCAATAACCCGGCGACCGCGAGATAGGCGCTTGTTGCAGTTCAGCCGATCCGGATCCAAGTTTGTTCCTAAAATTGATAAAAGACTAAGCTGCAAAAAGTAGAAGTTTAATTATTTCAACAAACCTGGATAAGGCTTCATTAGAAATGGTTTCAAAGGAAACGCATTATCGCCCACAAAATAGTGTGGAAAACTGGTACTTGTACCTGGCAGCGTATAATTATCTGGCAAGTCCAGTTTGCCACCATATAAATCTTTTCCAAAACCGGAATGCCACAAAACCCCGCCGTCGCTTTGGGAACCGTATGCGCCAATATCGATGCCAGTGAACGTATAATTGGCGTCACATACTGCCAACAAAACTATCGAAAAGTTCCCCTTGTAATTATAAAATAGCGAACCAGAGTTTGATGGACAAAATATATTAATGTGTTTGCCATCTATAGCTCCAACGCAATTTGGCAAATCCCACATTGAATAAAAATCTGCGGCGATTCGTGTCCACTCATCCTTTTGTGGTACAGCCAAATAAATGGGAGCCAATACATCCCACAAAGCCTCACACGTTTCTCCAACGATGCTCTTCATAGTTGAAAGACCAACTTTGAAGGAGGATGCGTGGAACGGTTTGCTACCGCCATGAGCCAAGTAGCTATGTAGGATGAAAACACATTATTCAATACGGAAGTTCCATATTTTATCCACATATGTCTTACCTTAGTGTCAAGAAAAGCCGACATTCTGGTGAAATAGATGGACGATTCGACTGCTTTGTAATTTTCTCTCTAATAAGGGAGAGAAGAAAGTCGAATATTGGCTTTTCCATCCGAATAGCACTTCTAAACTCCTCGGGAAAAGGAAAATTTGTGTCGAAAAACCCATGAAATCTACGATCACGTAGAGCTGGCCGCACCCACCACCTACGATAGCCGTACATCCTTTTGAGGCACTCCATAGCTTCGAAAAGCATCAATGTAATTAAAACTACGTCAATCACTTCCATTTTTTTTAAATATTTATTTTCACTTTTTCAAAGAACAAATTTGTAATAAATGTAATAAATTGGCGCAAATAAAAATCAGCTGTTTTTTGTTTACAAATGCGAAACCTTGCGTTATGATTGTGCCGCTGTTCTTGTCACGCACAAGATTGCGTTAAACGCATGTACATGCGAAACTTGAATGTGACGAGGCCATAATGAATTCAAAGACCTGGGTGTTTATTTTGACCCCAAACTTAGTTTTACCACGCATATAAATTTTGTTGTTCCTAAAGCATATGCTATGTTGGCGTTTATACGGCGCAACTGTTCATCGTTCTCTGACCTATACACTTTAAAGGTATTGTATGCGTCACTAGTTCGTTCGAAGTTAGAATATGCAGCATTTCTCTGGAGGCCTTTTCATGCCATTCATATAAGAAGAGTGGTTTCGGTCCAGAGGGCTTTCGTACGTGTCGCCCTGCGGCGGATGAACTTTCTGAATCCAATCCCACCCTATCGTTCTCGCTGTTTGCTCATAAGTCTCATGTCACTACAGTCGAGGCGTTCACTGTTGTCGATGTGCGTTGTTTTTGATATTATTAATGGCTCTATCGATTGCTCATACCTGCTCATGAAAATAAGTTTTAATGTACCTTCACGGATCCTTCGTTGTAATGAGATGTTCTGCGTCGGTTTTGCTAGAACTGTTTATGCGATAAATGCTGCTATAAGACGGACACTTTCCGAGTTAAATACTTTTTCTTCTTCCGTGGGATTTGACTTGTGTTATACCAGGTATACTTTTAAGAGCCTGCTCATAAGTCACTTAACATAACTTTACTTCTAATTATTGTATATAGATTAGGTTATGCCTATTATAATTTTGTAATACTGTAGAGATGCACAGTCTGTAAACTTATTGTTTGTTGATTAATAAACAAATAATGAATTAAGATTTTACGTGGCAGGTCCCAAAACCAGCGCACAACCCGTCTCCGGGATTTTGAAAAAAATATTCACACATTTATATAGCGAGCCGCTTTCTACAAGACAGAAAACAGCTTGCAGCCGCACCATGTGGTGAACAGACGCTGCGAAAAAGACCTCGGTGAGCCCTTAAACCAAGTATGTCAGAGTGGCCCCACCGGGGCTCCCTCTCCTTTTACCGCGAGCCTAGGTAGCTCACTTTGCCCAGAGTGCACGAACGAGAACGCAAGAGTCGGGATTGAGCAAGGTCACTTAGCAACTACACTCCATTATACTCCTGTAAATAAAATTTTTTTAAATTAACAAAAAGTTGGACTTTATGTTACAATATAAATACGCAAACGGCTTTGTTTTGATTGGAAGTCTTTGTTTATGTTAACGGCAACACATTTAGGCCCGGTTTTTCAGTGCAGGTTTAAACCAAAGACAAAGTTTACTAGAGTTTATCCCATACAAATTGGCCGCTTAAACTAATTTTAAGCTCGCACTGAAGTTTAAACATGCACTGAAAAACCGGGCCATAATACAAATAAAAAATAAACTTTGGTTTCATTGCTCATTTTTTCGGCCAATTGATCAGATCGAAGCGCATTGACCTCTAGTTTTGAACTAATGCCACTTCTCTTCAGTGTACGAAAATAAACTTTATTGTACAGTACTATTTCGTTTTGTTTATTACTTTCATAGTTCAATACAAAACAAAACTCAAAAGCTGAGTTCACTTTGAAAACTGTAAGATACATTTTTTGAAATTTACATCCAAAATAAGAAACAAAACTAAAAAATATTTTGTTCTATATGAATATACATTCAAACACTTATATTTTTCTCCAATAAATTGAAAGGTTTGTGTTTATAAATTTTTTTAGAATTGTCACAAACAAAAGGCAAACGTTTCCAAAAAGTAATAAACCACGATGCGGAAAGACACTGCAAATGAACAGCTGTTTAATTTTTTTTTCTGCTCTTTTCCGCTTTTTATTGATTTTCTGGTGTCAAATTGTTGTCAAAGCCAACAGCCATTTTGTTTTGTTTTTTCAAACATTCAATTCGTGCAAAAACTTAATTTGGATTTGTTTCGAAGGTTCTCTCGAAATTTTGTGTGAAATTGGCAAAAAAAAAAACAAGTGAAAACCGAAGTTAGATGCATAACAATTAAAAATAAAACTTTTTTCCTTTTAAAATTGGTTTTCTTTACGCTTTTCAATGAAAATCCAAAGTTTTGGAAGCTTCAACTTTAAGAGTATGTCAAAATATTTTGAAAAAAGTTTCAATAATTGAAAGAAAATTCACTTTGGAAAAAATGCCATATTGCCCCATGCAAAATGTATGGGAAAGGGCGAAAAAATAGCCACCCTAAGGGTTAAGTTAGAGCGTTAATTTTTTGCAAGGCTTATTTTCTCATCAATACCTAAAGTTTCAGGGGTTAACTCTTTTCGTCACGGTGGTTACTGTAGCTAACCACCTTTTCTAGCTTCCGTAATACTTTTTTTATGTACCGTTTAACGTAAACTTTTTAACTGTTACACTTTTTTAAGTACATATAATAAAATTGTAACAATTTGATGTCTGATATTCAAGAAAAAGTTATAGAAAGGGTAATTTTTAGGCCAATAGAATCCAAATCAAAAGTTTTTAGAACTTTATTTCTATCGGTCTGTGTGTTTGTGCGCGCATAATTCAAGAACTGCGTAATGGAATTGAATGCTTTTTTTGCTCTTGCATTACTAGACATCTAACTTAAGATTTAAGGTATCCCATATTTCGATAACTCTTCGGGTTCGACTAATATGAGGACCTCGATTAGTAAACTTACCACCTCATATCTCAAAAACTACATATGTGAGTTATGTTTGTGAACTTTTTTTCCCTTAATATATATATCTAAACCAATCCAAAAATACAACTTGTTCAATTATAAAGTCAAATATATGAAAGCGTGACGTAAAGAGTTAAGACCGAAAAAAATCAAATTTTTTTTATTTTAATCACCCTAATATGCATATATATATATATTATATATATATAAAGTAAATGTGCATTATGGAAACTAAGCTAGTAAAGTAAACAAACAAAAAAGATTAATCCAAACATAAAAAAAAACAAAAAATATACAAAAATATTCAAAAATCGTGAGTCACATGAACTAACCTAAATAGCAGGGTTCGGAATTATTCATTTATGAAGATTCAAGTACGTTCTTTTGCATACGCATTCGCGAACATGAACATTAAAAAAAAAAAATTGCATTCGCGTTCGTGAATAAGAACGTATAAAAAATCCACACCATTCACGTTCATGAATGCATTCGTGCATCATTCATAAATGCCTTCTCGAATCTATATATCGTCACCTTAATTCACAAAGGCCCTAACTGACATAAAAAATTTTTTACAGGAGAGGCAAAAAACAAAAAAATGTTTACATTGAGCGCATGCAAAGATAGCTTTGTAAATTTGGAATATCTCCGTTGTTACTGCTCGTAACTACTTAAAATTTGTAGTGTGTGTGTATTTTACTATATCATCGTTAAATATGTGAAAAAGTCATTTTCGAAAAATGTGTCAATTAGGGCCTTTGTGAAGTAAGGTAACGATATGTACTTCTTGCCGTTCATCTTCATATATGTATGCATATGTGGCGTGAATAATTCACGAAGGAATTTAAGAACGTGCATTGAATGCATATTTTGTATGGCATATTCGCAGAGGGTTGTAGTAGAAAATTTGAAAAATGCTATTGCGAGTATACCGACAGGAATGTGAACCAAAAAAAAACTTTGGACGGTACTTCTAGGTTTTATTAGGGGTCCTTCATACCTTCTTAGGGGCCATTTCAATAATTTTTCGGGACCATTTTGGAATTGTTTTCGGGACCATTTCGGGATTATTTTCAGGACTTTTCGGTGTTGTCTTCGGGATTGTTTTCGGGATTATTCCGGGAATTTTTCGGGATTGGGGTTTTCAATCATTTCGTGATAATTTTGGAATTGTTTTCGGATCATTGCAGGATTGTTTTTGGGACTTTTCCTAACCATTTCGGGATGATTTTTGGGCCATTTCATGTTCATAGAGTTCTCAACCATTTCAAGAAAAAATTTCGGGATGCAGTTTTGTGCAAGCACACTACCTTAAATTATCATCATCTGCATGCTTACATATGCACATGTTCAAAAATTGTTTACGCGAGATTTTTCAAATACACACACATTCATACCTACCTACATACAACACATGCTATTGTTCTACTAACTAGCGACACACACAAAACAAATACAGAAAAAGCGGGAAACAGAATCAGTCCGCCAATACGTCAGTTGCCTGACGTACCTCAATTTTAGAGCAAATTCTACTTTGACGTATCCGTCGTATCTGGCGTTACACATACAAACAGCCGCAGTCTACTTGGCTGTCAGTTGTTTCGACGTACTGACGGATTGATTCTGCTGAACGCTTAAGGCCATCCGACACAGTAAATTTAGAATGTTCTGAGGCATGACCAGGAGGGTGGTAGATAATGTTGTTATGCGCTAGGCTATTGCGCTAGCGCAGAACCTTCCACTTGCGTTGATGAAATTGTTATCATAAATCAGCTATTATTATTTCATTGTATAAAATAAATTGTATTATAATAAACAGTTTTTTTATAAGCAAATAAAATATGTTTAACTAAATATTAAGCAAAATAAAATATTAACATATTTTCTTGCCTAAAATAATTCTTGATCTTTTTTTCAAACCAACTCAAAGGTTCAAAACGATGGAAAGAATCAACCCTTCATTGTTTGGTCGTTAATGGATTGTAATTTTCTCGTTTGTTTTTCCTTTGTAAGGAATTGTCTACTTTTTGCATTTTTTGTGCCGATGGTTTGAGGATGCCGGCGTCATCAGCAATGCAGCCATTCAGTTTAAGGTTTTTCCCACAGCTAAGGGGCCTCCAGGATTGTAGTAAAAAAAAACAACAATGTTTAAGATAAATGAGACACATATTTTAAAGACTCGATTATCGTGGAAAAGCCCCATCTAAAACATAATACAGGTTGTTGCAAACTACTCATAATTCGCGGAAGAAAAACAATGTACCCAATTTAAAGTAAGCTAAAAGAGCTGCTTATTTTTTGAGGCTAGTTAAACACTGCCCACACGAAATACAATGCAGGTAGTAACAAACATCCTTTAAGAATCGTTAATAGTAGACAATTAATTACAAAGGAAAAACAATACAGAAAATTACAAACCATCAACGGCCAAACGATGAAGGGTTGATTTTTAGGAGATGCTGCTAATCATAATTCGCGGAAAAAAACTATGCACTCAATATAAACTAAGCATACACGAGCGGATTATTTGTTAAGGCTAGTTAACCGCTGCACACGCGAAATACAATGCAGGTAGTAAAAAACATCTTTTAAGACTCGTTAATAGAAGACAATTCCTTACAAAGGAAAAACAATACAGAAAATTATAATCCGTTAACGACCAAACCATGAAAGGTTGATTCTTTTCATGCGTTTTGAACCTTTGAGTTAGTTTGAAAAAAGATCGAGAATTATTTTAGACAAGAAAATATGTTAATATTTTATTTTGCTTAATATTTACTTAAACATATTTTATTTGCTTATAAAAAAATTGTTTATTATAATACAATTTATTTTTTACAATGAAATAATAATAGCTGATTTATGATAACAATTTCATCAACGCAAGTGGAAGTTACTGAGCTAGCGCAATAGCCTAGCGCATAACAACATGCCTCAGAACATTCTAAATTTACTGTGTCGGATGGCCTTAAGCGTTCAGCAGAATCAATCCGTCAGTACGTCGAAACAACTGACAGCCAAGTAGACTGCGGCTGTTTGTATGTGTAACGCCAGATACGACGGATACGTCAAAGTAGAATTTGCTCTAAAATTGAGGTACATCACGCAACTGACGTATTGGCGGACTGATTCTGTTTCCCGCTTTAACAGCGCTCGCATTTCTGGATTTGTTTTGTGTGTGTCGCTAGTTAGTAGAACAATAGCATGTGTTGTATGTAGGTAGGTATGAATGTGTGTGTATCTGAAAAATCTCGCGTAAACAATTTTTGAACATGTGCATATGCAAGCATGCAGATGATGATAATTTAAGGTAGTGTGCTTGCACAAAACTGCATCCCGAAATTTTTTCTTGAAATGGTTAAGAACTCTATGAACATGAAATGGCCCAAAAATCATCCCGAAATGGTTAGGAAAAGTCCCAAAAACAATCCTGCAATGATCCGAAAACAATCCCAAAATTATCACGAAATGATTGAAAAACCAATCCCGAAAAATTCCCGGAATAATCCCGAAAAAGTCCCGAAGACAATACCGAAAAGTCCTGACAATAATCCCGAAATGGTCCCGAAAACAATTCCAAAATGGTCCCGAAAAATTATAGAAATGGCCCCTAAGAAGGTCCTTCATATCCCTGAATAAAACCTAGAAGTACCGTCAAAAGTTTTTTTTTTGGTTCACATTCCTGTCGGTATACTCGCAATAGCATTTTTCAAATTTTCTACTACAATCCTCTACGAAAATGCCATACAAAATATGCATTCAATGCACGTTCTTAAATCATCATCATCATTTATTGGCACTTAACCGCCTAAAGGGTCGAATACATAAAGCTTTGTTAACCTCGCCTGACATTTGCTACCTCAAAACTTTGCGTCGAACTTCAGAGGTATGCTACAATGAACGCCTTGACGCTTCTCTTTTATACAATTGTTTTCGTTATTTATTTCCTTGCATTCAGAGTGTTTTGGTTAATTTATTAATTTAATAGAGAAAAAATGAATTAATTATTATTTTCTCCAACTTTTTATTCTTTAATTAAAGCAAACCCATCAACATCTGATTGTCAAAGCAAGCAAAGCAAGCAAAATTTGAGAGTTTGTCAAATTTCAACCTCGCTTCAACTTTGAGGTCTCCAATTTGCCATGCTTGGTTTAAATACGTATACTGAACTTTTCTGTCAAAGTCAAAGTTTGAGGTAAAGCCAAAATAAAGTTTTATGTAACTGACCCCTAAGCGATTTTGGCCGTTGCATATCAAAGCACGCCAGTCATTCCTTTTTAGCGATAACTGACGCCAATTGGAAACCCCAACGGAGTTCAAGTCATTCTCCACCTGTTGTTTCCATCTCAGTCGAGGCCTCCCCCTTCCTCTGCTGCCGAATTCAGGCGACAATAGGAAAACCTTCTGTGCTGGACCTTCTTTGTCCATTCGCATAACATGGCCCAGCCAGCGGAGTCTTTGGGCTTTAATTCGCTGGGCTATGGTCAGATCTGCGTAGAGCTCGTACAGCTCATCGTTAAATTTCCTTCGATACTCGCCGTTGGCATCACGGGAAGGACTATAAATCTTCCGGAGAACTTTTCTCTCAAATACTCCAAGGGCCATCTCATCTTCTCTTGACATTGTCCATGAATCTGAGCCATACATCAGGACAGGCATGATGAGAGACTTATAGAGCGTGATCTTTGTTCTTCGAGAGAGGACTTTACTTCTCAATTGCCTACTCAGTCCAAAGTAGCACTTGTTGGCAAGAGTGATTCTCCGCTGGATTTCTAGACTGATATTATTTTCGGTGTTGATACTGGTTCCCAAATAGACGAAGTCCCTCACAGTTTCAAATTTGTAACTATCAACAGTGACATGGCTGCCAAGGCGCAGGTGCACCGATTCTTTCTTTGATGACAGCAAATATTTCGTCTTGTCCTCGTTCACGGCAAGACCCACTTTTTTCGCTTCCTTATCCAGTCCAGAGAAGGCAGCGCTACGGCGCGGTTGTTAAGGCCAATGATATCAATATCATCGGCATACGCCAGCAATTGCACGCTCTTGTAAAAGATTGTACCATTGCGGTTTAGCTCTGCTGCTCGAATTATCTTCTCCAGCATCAGATTGAAGAAATCGCACGAAAGGGAGTCGCCCTGTCTGAAGCCTCGTTTGGTTTCAAATGGCTCAGAGAGGTCCTTCCCGATTCTGACGGAGCTGTTGGTATTGCTCAACGTCATTTGGCAAAGCCGTATAAGCTTTGCAGGGAAGTTAAATTCAGACATGGCGGCATACAGGCAACTCCTTTTTGCGCTGTCAAAAGCGGCTTTGAAATCGACAAAGAGATTATTGCAGGATTTGGCGTATCGTGAAAATCTGGTCGATGGTAGACTCACCAGGTCTAAAGCCACACTGATAAGGTCCAATCAGTTTGTCTACGATGGGCTTCAGCCTTTCACACAACACGCTAGAAAGAACCTTATATGCAATATTAAGAGAGACTAATTCCGCGGTAGTTGTTGCGGTTAGCGGGATCGCCTTTCTTGTGGATTGGGCAAAGCACACTTAAATTCCAATGCGGAGGCATGCATTCGTCTGACCATATTCTGCATAAGAGCTGATGCATGCTTTTTACCAGCTCTTCGCCTCCGTGTTTGAACAGCTCGGCGGGTAGTCCGTCTATTCCAGGCGCTTTGTTGTTTTTGAGCCGGGATGTAGCTATCCTCACTTCATCATAGTCAGGTGGTCAGGACTTTTCCATCGTCAGGGATTGGGGTATCGGGTTCGACGTCTCCCTCGCAATTTAGCAGTGAGGAGAAGTGCTCCCTCCATAATTTAAGTACACTTTGTACGTCGGTTACCAGGTCGCCATTATTGTCCTTACAGGAGCTTGCCCCGGTCTTAAAACCTTCCGTCATCCGCCGGATCTTTTCATAGAATTTTCGGGCATCATTCCTGTCAGGCAGCATCTCAAGCTCCTCACACTCACGCCTTTCGGCCTCACTTTTCTTTTTTCTGAAAAGGCGTCTCTCTTCCTTCTTTGCCTCACGATATTGTTGCCATACACTGCGGGTTGCGCCCGTTCGCAACGTCTCCTTGTAGGCAGCGTCATTTTTTTTCGAGCCAGTTTTGCATTCCTCATCGTACCAGTTGTTCTTGCGGGCTCGCTGGAACCCTATAGTAGCCTCAGCGGCGGTACGGAATGAGTGAGAGATATGCTTCCATTGCTCGGTTACATCGTTAGGTCGGGGATTGCCCTCTGCTAGCAGGTGTGAGAGTCGAGTTGTGAAATTATCAGCTGTCTGTGTCATGCGCAGCTTCTCGACGTCAAACTTTCCTTCCGTTACTGTGGGCACTTTCTGTTAAAATTTACGATATCTTCTTTACACATCTTCATATATTTTGTTTTTGCATACTACAAGTTTTCTCTTGTATTTTGCTCTTTCCTTTATTTCTGAAACTTTGTAAACTTAGTACTGAATTTCAACTCACTGAATAAAGGTCATACTGTTTTTGTTAAATAAATATTCTTGCTTCTACATAAAAACCACTTTGCTTAAAAGGTTATGGGCCCAGTGCATTACAGAGTGATTTACATTTATTAAATTTATGGATGAGAAGAATATCCTTGTAATAAATATTTCGGACAAAGAAAGAAAAATTGTGGTGGATAATTTAGCCATTAAAGAAGAAAACTCTTTTGGCAAAGAAAAGTCTTGGTGTGTACAGCAAATGCCTAGATATATGGCAGAATCCAAAATATATCAAATTCATCGTTTTGATGGTACGAATTATCAGCTTTGGAAGAGACAAATGGAAATTTATATGGCGGAAAATAAGCTGAAGCCGTACATATTGGGTACAATTGCACGCCCAAGCACCGATTCAACGACCTGGGATGAAAAAGATGCAGAGGCGCAAGCTTTCCTAATGCGTGGCTTGCAGTTGGAGCAGCTCAAGCACTTAAGCGGTTGCTCAACTGCAGCACAAATGTGGGCAAGGCTGAAAACTGTACATGCAGAGAAAAGTGAGCAATCAGCCCAAGTACTCTTAGGAAAATTTATGAATTTGAAAATGGAAAAATCCGAATGTGTTTCCGATTTTATAGCAAGCATAACTTCACTGGCACAACGGCTAAAAGATTTAGATTTGGAGCAGAAAACACCAATGCTTATTGCTAAAATTTTGAGCAGTCTACCCCCAAAATTCGATCACGTAAAAACGGCATGGTATGCAGTGCCAATCACCGATCAAAGCATTGAAAAATTAACGGATCATCTTATTAACGAAAGAGCAATAATAAATTTAAGGCAAGCAGACGAAAGTTCAACTCAAGGGCAAATGGGTAACACCGGTACAGCATACGCATTAAGCCGAAATAAAATCAAAAGCAATGAAAATAAAAGCAACAATACAACAAGGCGCCCAGGCAAATGCAATTATTGTAACAAGCCAGGCCACTGGGCACGAGAATGCTATAAAAAGTCGCGAGATAATTCGGACCGCTATGAAAGCGAACGCACCCATACACCAAACCGCAGAAAAGGTGATAGGCAAAATATGATGATGGAAAAACAAACAACAAAAGGTAAAGGCTATGATGTGAAAAGAAATGAAGAAGAACTATTTACTCTGCAATCGTTTTTGATGAATGCGGTCAATGATAACTTTAAAAGTAATTGGTATGCTGATTCAGGTGCATCGGACCATATGTGTTTTCAGAGGGAGCTATTTAAAAATTTTACAACTTTTCCAAAAGATTTTTGCAAAGTTCGCGTTGGTGATGGCAGAAAATTGTGTGCAGTTGGCCAAGGTGATATCGTTATGCACGTTTTGAGCTCGCTTAAGGGCGACGCTGTGTATATACTCAAACATGTACTGTATGTCCCAGAATTGGATAGAAATTTCGTTTCAACAGTTTCAGCTACAGAAAAAGATGTTGGTTGATGTAGGTTTTCTAAAAGGTGGCCAGCGCGTTGTGTTTAAGAAAGGTGGTCGTATTTTAGTTGACGGCTATCGTGAAAATAAGTTGTATAGAATGGACTTGAAACCCGGAAAATTAGCTGAACTGAACAACATAGCTTCCATAAAGACTTGGCACGAACGTCTAGGTCACGTGAGTTATGACACTTTACGTAAAATGAACAATAACAACATCGTTAAGGGGCTGGATATTGACACTGTCGATGGCGAAACCTCATTTTGTGAAGGTTGCATTTTTGGCAAACAACATCGCTTTAGCTTCAGCAAAAATAGTCCAAATCGATCCAAAATTCCTGGTGAGACGTTCCATGTTGATTTATGTGGAAAAATGAGCACGCCCTCGATTGGCGGCGCTAACACTGCGGTACAAAAACGAACTTTTTTTCTGTCCTATGAACCAAATAGACTTTTTCGGAAAGTGGACAAAAAATAAAAATACACGTGTATCGGCGATTTTCATGTACACGTCAGAATTTTTTTTTTTTATGTGTGTATGTGCATAAAAAAATTCTGACGTGTACATAAATTTTGAACTTTTTTGCCAGAATTTTCAGAAAATTTTTGAGTATGCAGTTTTGTAGCCCATTCAATTTTACTCTAAGAATGTGCAAGTTAGAACTCGCTAAAAATTTTACTTGATTTTTTAGAATTTTTTTTGGCAAGGTTGTTGAGTGTTTTCTTCTATACAAGTCACACTCTAAATTTACTTTTGTATGGAGGAAAACACTCAAAACATTTTAAAGAAAAATTCTGATAATTCAGGGAAAATTTGTAGGTAGTTCTAACTTGCACATTCTTAGAGTAAAATTGTATGGGCTACAAAACTGCATACTCAAAAATTTTCTGAAAATTTTTCCAAAAAAATTGAAAATTTTTTGCATACATAACGTACATAAAGTACATAAAAAAAAAATCTGACGTGTACATGAAAATCGCCGATACACGTGTATTTTTATTTTTTGTCCACTTTCCGAAAAAGTCTATTTGGTTCATAGGACAGAATGTGTGTAGAGCAGTGTAATTATTTTATGTTACTAAAAGACGATTTTTCCAGATATTGCTTTGTGTACTTTCTGAAAGACAAAACAGGCGTTTTGGATGCATTAAAGCAATTTTATGCTGACGTGCGAGCAGATGGCCATAGCATCAAGAAACTGAGATCTGATGGTGGTTCGGAATTTCGAAACAACGCGGTGAAGCAATTCTTGCTATCAAAAGGTATTAAACAACAATTTTCGACTCCCAGAGCGCCAGAACAAAATGGTTTTATTGAAAGGCAGAATAGAACTGTAGTAGAAACTGCTAAGGCTATGTTACATTTTAAAGACTTACCATTGTATTTATGGGGTGAAGCTACTAACACGGCTGTGTACCTCAGAAATCGTATATCGTCGGAAGTAATTGATGGAGTCACTCCATATGAGCTATGGCTCCAACGCAAACCATGTGTTAAGCACTTAAAAGTTTTTGGCAGTGAAGTGTTTGTGCATATACCAAAAGATCAGCGAGCTAAATGGGAGAAAAACTCAATAAAATGTATCATGGTTGGGTATAACGATGACAGTAAGGCATACAGAGTATATGAACCTAGCTTGAGAAAAGTGTATGTAAGACGTGATCTGATTTTTAATGAAAAACAAAACGAGTTGCATGAATCCATAGAAATGAATACACAAACATTTGTGCCAGAATACCAAGCCAATGAACCAACTGTAGAAGATAAAACTAACGACAATGATAAGCCTGAGGTTGTAGCAACTTCCAGACCCACATTACCAAGAAGTCCGTATAATACACGTTTACGGAAGAAATCAAACATAGAAGATGAAAATCTTAGTTTTGCAGAAGTATTTTTGGCAGAACTTGAGCCAAATAATCTCGAAGAGGCAATGAAAAGCACAGATGCCAGAAAATGGCAAGCGGCCATTGATGAGGAGTTGCAGTCTCTAAACGATAACAACACTTGGGAGTTAGTTCCCCGCACTCCTGATAAAAATGTTATTACGAATCGTTGGGTGTTCAAGAAGAAACTAAAGGCGAAATAGAAAAATTCAAAGCCAGACTTGTGGCACGACGGTGCTCACAAAAATTTAAGGTAGACGACGACGAAATATATGCACCTGTAGTGAGGCATGACTCAGTTCGAGTTTTACTGTCGATCGCTGCAGCTGAGGATTTTGAAATATACCAATTCGACGTCAAAACTGCGTTTTTGCACGGAGATTTAGATGATATAATTTATATGGAGCAGCCGTATGGTTTTCAAGAAAATGATCAAGTTTGTTTGCTAAAAAACGGGATATACGGCCTTAAGCAGGCTTCCAGGCAGTGTAACAAAAGGATAGTCAACTTTTTATTGGGGAGCGGTGTCACACAATCATCGAGTGATCAGTGTGTGTTTACATATACATCGCAGCAGTTTATTCTTTACCTGGCACTTTACGTTGATGACGGTTTGCTTTGCGGCAATGAGACAAATTTAATTGTAAATATTTTGAGTAAACTGCATAGAGAGTTTTGTATAACGTATAAAGAAGCAGAGTTTTTTGTTGGCATGCAGATTAAACGGGATCGAAAGAAGAGAAGTTTAAAAATTTATCAGTCAGCTTATATAAATAAAATACTTCACCGTTTTAACCACACAAACTGTTCTGCTGTCTCTTCTCCTACAGTACCTGGAACCAGTTACACAATATCTGAAGGGGTGTCTGATGATAATTTTCCTTACAGGGAAGCTATTGGCTCATTAATGTACCTTATGGTATGCTCAGATATTTGAAAGGTACCACTGATATGGGCATAACATTTACGCAGTCGAAGAACGAAAGCAACAAGCTTACTTGTTTTTGCGATTCTGATTGGGCTGGGGACCTCGATACAAGGAAAAGCACCACAGGCTGCATTGTTTTGTTGAACAACGGGCCTGTCGCATGGAGTTCAAGAAAGCAAACCATAACAGCCACATCAACCACTGAAGCTGAGTTTGTTGCTTTATGCTCAGCAGCGAAAATTACTATTTGTTTAAGAAAGCTCTTGTCGGATTTGGGTCTTATACAGCGTCAACCAACAAAAATTTTTTGCGACAATCAGCAAGCAATCATTTTGGTATCGAGTCCACATTCATCAAAGCGTACGCGCCATATAGACACACAGTATTTTTATACATGTGATATGCAGGCAAGAGGGGACATTGATGTAATGTATGTATCTACCGATGGCCAGCTTGCAGATCAGTTAACCAAGCCGTTGTCAGCTGAAAGGCATAGAAATCTAATTTTCAATTTTGGAATGTTAAATGATAATTAATTTTTTCTTTGTTTAGAAGATATCGAGAGGGAGTGTGCGTATCTTGGCTGCAACAAGATAATGGTCAGAGTCAATATTGGGACCACGCAGTGTACGCACGTCCAGAACGGTGGAGCTATGTCTGCCGTCAATCAAGACATGATCAATCTGGTTTCTAGTTCTTTGATCAGGGGACAGCCATGTGGCTTAGTGTATTCGCTTATGCTGGAACCTGGTACTACTGATGACCATATTGCGAGCAGCGGCGAAGTCAATCAACCTAGTGCCGTTGGGGGATGTTATATCGTGGAGACTGAATTTTCGAACTGTAGGACCAAGACCCCTTCCTTGCCCACCTTGGCATTAAAGTCGCC